>LPNX010328118.1:0-78802 GCA_001517045.1 Pseudotsuga menziesii | reverse complement strand
TGAAACTGAAAGTTATTTTTATAGTACTATTCATTTCACTTTTAATGATTGTGTTTGTGAGTTTTATTAGTGTTCAGGGAGATGCACTAGAGAGACATAAATTATTAGAAGCACCGCATATGATTCTTTGAACAACAACAACCAACATTGTATTGAAATATATATAATAGTTTTATTTTTTTATTATTTATTTGAAATTGAAATATTGTTTATAGTACTATTCATTTCAATTTTAATTATTGGGTTTGTTTGGATTAATTTATTATATCATAGATGCAAACATCTATTGTAATATTTAATCATCCATACATTTAATTACCAAAGTACAGTTTCACTTGTAACATTTGACAAAAACATTTAAGAATGCAATTGAATAAAAAATTTATTTTATTTATATCAATAATAATGCCTTTGTCATACAAAATAGGACAACATAGAGATAACAAAAATCAAAATGTCAACATGCATGTAATTTCATTATTTATGTTTTCCACGGTTGTACTTTTGAAGGAAAAGAGACCTGCGGTGGAAGTTTGAGTTCTCGACAGTTTCAGACCCTAAAGTAGGTCCATTGTCAGGAGAAGCTTCTTGAAAGCTTTCACGGATATAAGCTCGTTGTTTGTTTTATTAATATTTAGTTTTTGTGATGGGTAGTGTTTGTCGTAGGGTTTAGCTTGTCGGTTGGTAAGATTTAGTTCGATGAAGTTTAGTGTTTAATATTAGTATGATAGACAAAAACAAATATTATTTAATTTTCCTATGTTAAAGTTTTTTATTATTATTAATATTTTGGAATTGTTAATTAATTTTATTGCTAATATTCAAGTTAATGTTAATATGTTTGTGTTTTTCAATTTAATGCTTTTTGTTATTTTTTGAATTAATGCTAATGTTTTCAAATAAATAATATTTTTATAATGTTGATATTTTTAACAAATTTATATTTTTAATTTAATGTTATTTAATATTATTTAATATTATTATGATGATTATTTGAATTAGTGGTTAATAATGGTTTATTGCTCATTGGTATGGTCCACTAGTTGTCCGTTGAGGTTTTTGGTTGATTAAATCTTGTTATTTTGATTTTTGATTTTGAGGACCTCAATGACTGCTTTCCAAGAGTTTCACAAATCATAGATTTAATATAAAAGATTTTTGTTGTTTTATTGATTGTAAAATGAGATAAGTAAAACAACATAGATACTTACAAAATCCACAATGTATACACCAACATATATTTACAACCATTGCTTAACCCAATGTCAATCTCCTCTTTGTATGATAACACAAGTTTGAAGACATCCTAGGATTAGCAGTGAAAAAAAAAAATACAAATCACAACCACTACAAAAGCTTAATTTCTTTTAAGGAAATCACAAATACAAACTTTGTTATCAACCCCTTTTTTCCTTGTCATCTAGTCTTGTGTGTTGATTGGGTTCCATTTTTTTTCTTTTCTACATTAACAAAATCCTAAGAATCAATCATTCCATACATTTGAAGCACGTTGTTGTTGAGATGGATCCTCTTATGATGCAATTATGTAAATTTCATTGTACATATCCTTGTAAACGTTTTTGGACACCCTTAACGAAACATGTTGCATATCACCTTGTTCATCCTTTGGGATTTTCATAATCTTCCTGGAAATGTAAATAACTGCATTAAATAGTTTTTATGTTGAGATGAAAAATAAATAATATGGCATAATTAAAATTATTGAAGGAATGACACTTTGTAGTAGTTATACATACATATTCTACATAAACATGTTTAGCAATATTACTTTTTCAATGATTCTTATATGATGTTGTATTTTTTTTCTATTGCAAATCTGACAGGTTTCATTGACCATTGCTTAGGGAATGCCTCTTGTAGTTTGCATATGACCTGATTCTTTGAATCATTTGAGTCGTTTTTTAATTGTAAGTGAAAAGTATGTCTATACGTGCTTTCCACTATATCCCTCATATTATTATAAAATTGTTTTCCCCTTCTATTAACTTCCAGCACCACTCTAAATGAGCTAAGGACCAATTGATCATCATTTGCATTATCCATAATTTGTTTTCTTATGATGACATTGACTTCTGTTGTTGTTAGTCCTTGCACAACATTCAACATTATTGAATTATATTATTTGAAACGTATTAGTGAATAATCATAAGTACAATATTACTCAAATTTGAAGAAGTAATTCATATTGAATTCTTTTTTATTCACTCGATTCATCCCTATGCAACCTTTCCATCAAAATTTTACGCTCTTCTGGACTTAATTGATAAGAATCGTATCGAGCTTCCCCATATTTTGTTTCTCCGTGTCACACATTAACGAACACATATTAGTGACATTTACCAATAATTCTTGAATAAATTAATTTAAATATAGAAATTAATTAGAACCACTTTCCTTCTTGTAACCTAGATGTGCTTCCATCATGTTGAGTAAATATTTTGTTCATTTAACTCATACCATGCTTCTTTCATCAATAATCAACTTGGACCATCAAATAGATAAGTTATCAATATATGATCCAAATAAATTACAGACCTTCAAAATAGAAAACAAGTCTGATATCGGTGCATTTTATCAAACCAAATGCACTGATGCGTACATACACATAGACACATGAATGTGTTATACCAATGCAGATGCACCGATGTGTTATACCAACACAAGTACACCACGAACAATTGAAAAATATTTAGCATTTTATGGAAATTAAAAAATGTTGTGTTCCTGCCATTATTAGTGCTATATTTGTATAAAGGCACTGATAACAAACAACCAAGAAATCAAAGATGGGAAAACATTGTGTTTCGCATGTCATTAGTGATGCGCTACACCGATAAGCACACTGGTTCGTTTTTTAAGAACAAAGGCACTGATTTTGACACTTTTTTTTTAGAAAAAAAAATGAAAATGAAAAATTATTTAGAGGGTTGACATTGTTACAAATTCGATCCAACTTACAATAAACAAAAATAAGATGCAACTATTAAAACACATTACAAGAGAGACACTAATATAGCGTGGTTCACACAAGATGGGCTACACCAACACAGAAGTTTCCAGTCTTTTTATTATTATACCATCCAACAAAATCAAGGGATGCAGCCTGCAACAAAATCGTTGCAATTCCTCTTCACTCTCTCACATTCTCTCTCCCATGGGATGCACAAATTACGCTTTTTTAGGATTATAATCCTCCCTTGTCCAATTTGGTCAGTCACCTAGAGTCAATTTAGTCATTATTTGGGTCCAGTAGTACCATTGGGTCCACTTGGTCTAATTGAGCCACATGTACTAGTTACTAGAGTGTGGGGAACACTAATTAAGGCTAACTGCCACTAACTGCACTCACATGCATTAGTTTAGGAGCCTCCTAGACCAATCCCTACAATTTAGGAGCCGTTGGGAGTGTCGGCACCAACCTCCTTGAGTTGAGTTCAATTGGTGATTAGTCAAGCTTAGTTAGGAGTTAGTTACATTCAGTTCTATTTAGTTAGCACCATTTATGCATGGCTACATGTGGATGAGGTGCATTTACTCACCTACCACAGTTAGCTAGACTAGTTAACTGATAATTAAGATTGAATTAGACACTTGAGTTGGGTTGTTGAACTCCGATAGTGATTTAGACAAGTTCAAGTATCCATGCAGTCAAGTAGAGTCAAACCAATTCAAATTTCCTGACATGGATTTGAATTGCATGAGGCTATTTAGCCATTGTACTACAGTGTAATAATTATCCATTCTTTTACTTTTGATTAATGAAAGCTTATACATCTGCAAAGCAATATTGCACTGTTTCATATCAAATTCTTTGTAAAATTTCATGTAAGATCTACTTGTGAGTTGTGTGTTAATACACAGATCTATCTGCTCAATTTCATATGGTATCAGAGCCTCGACAGGACAAGGGACTTCTCCTTTCTACATATCTCTAGCTGGATCAAAAATTCTTTGAGCAAAATTACTCCTTCCTACTCTGCACCAGAAGTCGAAGGTTTACCACATAAATCCTAAGCAAACTTATTGTTGATCAAGCTAGCTTGATTGACTAAGCTGGGTGTGATGAAATCTGAAATGTGCAGGTAGTCGACCTTACTACGTCTATTTTCTTGTGATTTTCAAGTCGTTCAATCTACTTCAATGCATTCGCTACAACAAGAAAAATGGTTTCTTATGTGGATCCTCTCACTCCTTTCAACTATCACCAGTGTAAGGGAGACATGGAGATTCAATTGCGTTCCAAGGGACTCTACAGAGTCACAATGGACACCAAGATAGAGCCAAATCATGTTGTGGACAAGGCAAGATATTGTAACAAGATGGATGAAGCCTTGGGGTTGCTGTGTCTTTCAATTTCCAAAGAACTTAATTTCCATGTCAATGGATTGAAGAATCCAAAGGAAATTTGGGATAAAATTGTTGATCTCTTTGATAAGCAAGATGACATGAGGATTTATTGGCTAGAGAATGAGATTATTTCTCTTCATCCAGGACACTTTGAAACTTTGAATGAGTTCTTCACCAAATTCAAGCACCTAGTGCTCCAGTTGAAGCATTGTGGAGTGGAGAAGGAGGATGACCAACTCATTCTCTCCATTCTCTCCAAACTTGGCTCATATTATTCTGTATTTGTTTCCACATTCCATACCGGGAATCTCACAACCCGGAATTGGGAAATTCCTACTCTCAATTCCTTCATTGAGTCTCTCACAATAGAGCATGACAAGCTTGTGCAAATGGGGATCACCAGATCTTCAAATATCAAGCACTGTTTGCTGGAGGGACAAAAGATACAAATGGTAAGGGGAAACAAAAGAATACATAGAATGAGCCTCCTAATGAGGAGGAGTAGTTAGATGAATCCTCAAGTTCGAGGAAAAGAAAGAATAAAGGCAAATAAAAGATCCTTTGTTCCTATTGTTCAAAGGGCTTTCATCTAGAAAGCTCTTGTATGAGGAGGAAAATAGATCAAATGGATCTACTTCTAGAGCAACATAACATCACTCTACCTGCTAGCGCAAGGAATGTTGACCATAGAGAAGAACCTGAAGAACATGATGATAGATGCCATGCACTGAAGGATAGTTGTTCAAGAACACATGCCTTCCTCATTGATTCAAGAGCTTCCAATAATATCGTTGCATCCAGAGAATCATTCTCTTCTTTACAGTCTACTGATGGGCCTAGCATTCACATGGGTGATGACAATAAAATTCAATTTGAAGGGAGGGTCACTATCAAATTGAAGCATGGCAAGTTCCATGATGTGCTGTATGTTCCCTCCTTAGCTACAAATTTGTTATCTGTTTATCAGATGACCCACACTGGCTCACCAAAGCGAGTGATATTTGGTCCTGACTCGATGGAGATCATGGATATTTCTACTGGGAACATTATAGCGAAGGGTGAAACAAACGATGCCTCCAAGGCATATGAATGCTCACACTTTATGCCATATTCAGAACCAGTGCACTCTCAACAGCCATTCGAAAGAGGAGGTAAAAACATGTTATCTACTTATTTTGATAAAGTTTCCAATAGTGTTTCAGAAGCATAAGACTCAGTTGTTTTAGTATATGAGATTGAAGATGAAGTTCACAGTGATTGAGATCACAATCTAGTCCCTACTCCCAATCCTAAGTCCAAATTGTCTATTGGGAATGCTGGGATGATGACTAGAAATCCATCTGACATAAAGAGGACAAGAAATCAGTTTCAGAAAGAGAAGCTTGCGCTATGTCAAGCAAGCTATCCACCTTCAGAGAGATGCAACAAATTCCAAGTGAAGTGCTACATGCTAAGGACTGATCATCTACACTGCTCTCAAAGGAACCAAGAGGATCATGTCTCATATCCTCCAAAACGAGACAAACCATACATTCCTCCTTCCTTCCATCATCATTTTGGGAGAAGATGGGCCACATGTACCAGTTACTAGAGTGTGGGGAACACTAATTAAGGATAACTGCCATTGACTGCGTTTGCATGCATCAATTTAGGATCCTCTTAGACCAATCCCTACAATTTAGGAGCCACTGGGAGTGCCGACACTAGCCTCCTTGAGTTGAGTTCAGTTGGTGACTAGTCAAGCTTAGTTAGGAGTCGGTTACATTCAGTTCTAGTTAGTTACACTCATTTCTATTCAGTTAGTGCTAGTTATGCATGGCTGGCTGCATGTGGATGAGGCGCATTTACTCACCTACCACAGTCAGTTAGACTATTAACTGATAATTAAGACTAAATTAGACACTTGAGTTGGGTTGTTAAACTCCAATAGTGATTTAGACAAGTTCAGTTAGCCATGCAGTCAAGTAGAGTCAAACCAATTCAATTTTTCTCACATGGATTCGAATTGCATGAGGCTATTTAGCCATTGTACTACATTGTAACAATTATCCATTCTTTTACTTTTGATTAATGAAAGCTTATATAGCTGCAAAGCATTATTGCACTGTTTCATATCAAATTCTCTGTAAAATTGCTTGTAAGATCTACTTGTGAGTTGTGTGTTGATCTACAAATCTATGTGCTCAATTTTATACGCTTATTCAGTAATGGGATGTTCATCAAATCCAATCTTGTACCTTCTTCCAAAACATCATCCTCAATCACAACTGATGAAGCAAAATTTAGGGAGGCAGACATGAGGAAGCACATCACCACTTCCTTCATTACTTTGAGAACCCTTCCTGATTTCTCATCCCAACAAGAAACTCCTCTCCTAACTCAAATAACCATATTTTCCCTCAAATAGAGAGGTCCTCTACAAAGTGCATCACACCATGGAGAGATTCCATTGTGAACATGAGAGGGTGAAAATAAAAGCTTGTAGTTGTTTTAGTACTACTTCCTTCTTAGACAAATTTGACATTTCAATATATACTTTTCCAAAATTTATTGCTTAAATTCATTTTTTCATTTGATTATTTATTATTGTTATGATTATAGCCTTATTTATAATATTAGTTAACATAATTATACTAAAACTAAAAACATTTATAACGAAATATTATATATATAAAGAGAAAAACAGTAAATATAAACATAAATATTTATATGTGACCAAAATAACTCAAATCAAATTATTATTAATTTATGATTCAACCATAATTATTGTAATCTCTAATTACTTTAATGATCACTAATTATTTCCCGGTGCAACACAATGATAAAATAATATAACATCAAGTGAAAGAAATCTGTCATACATAAAATATTGGATAATGTTGGGGAAGATTTATATTAATATAATAAAATGAATGTGTATAATATTTCAAACCCAAAGAAACAAAAATTAATGGTCAAGATTTATTTCTCCTTAATATAATATGAACCTTTGATGGGAACTTATAAATGCAAATGATGTGTGAATACTTTGAAAAAATCAATTCGATATGCACTTTTTGCAACAGTAATAAAAATATATAATTTTACTTAAAATTATATGAAATTATAGAGTAATGTCATAATCATAACAACAATAACTAGCAGCTCAATAGTATGACGGACATACATTAGAGGAAATTTCAACTCAAAATGGGCCTCCTAAAATGAATTAATAAAATAAGAGTTAAAATAATAAAATAATATTTATTAATTTTGGAGGAAGAAAAAAAACTACTTTTTTGTTTGTATTTTTGACATATCTCCCTGTTTTTTTACTCAAATTTCGATCGGGAGAGCTTGTTGGATGCAGAATTAAATTCTGCATCCAACGAGTACCCACTCGGCATGCTTTTGACGGCCCCCGCTACCCCAAAAACAAGAAATACCTGAAAAAATGGAATGATGATGTCATCATTCCATTTTTTCAGGTATTTCTTTTTTTTGGGGTAGCGGGGTCCGTCAAAAGCATGCCGAGTGGGTACTCGTTGGATGTGGAATTTAATTCCGCATCCAAGGAGCTCTCCTGATCGAAATTTGAGTAAAAACACAGGGAGATATGTCAAAAATACAAACAAAAAAAGTAGTTTATAATGATTGTTGAGACCAAGCAAAATGAGTACAAATGAGTATAAAAGTAGTTTATTATAATGATTGTTGAGACCAGTCCCAAGGGAAAGGCCACATCCCTATTATCAAAAAAGTAGTTTTTGATAATGATTGTTGAGACCAGTCCCAAGAGAAATAACAAACCCCCTTCACCACCTACTAAACGTGTAGAGTAAACGTGCAATGAATTAGTAAATGGTCCATTGACTCAACATTCATATTACATAAGGGACAACTATTTGGATCAACACCCCCGTTCTTCAAATAATAATCCCAAGTAAGTATATGATTCCCCAAATCCAACCAGACGAAAAGCTTGATTTTTAATGGCACATTCCATTTCCATAAGGGACAAAGCCACCAACCATCCTCCCTTAGTGATACATAGAGTAAAACATCATAAGTTGATTTTGCATTAATCTTTCCAGTCTTCTCATTCCATGACCACACTAGTTTGTCCTCATTTCCTGAAATTTGAATTCCACCCCTCTAAAGCCCCACTATATATTTGCTCCATTCTTCATTAAAGGACACTAATAAAACCAACTCTTGTGCCTACTTCTACCCAGCTTCAACCACCAATCCCCCAACTGACGAAGCTACCTAATCCAAAGAGTGGATACCCTTTGATCTAAGAAGTGATACCAATTATGGAGATAATTTAAATAAATTTAAACCCCTAATAAGTGGATCTTCACCCACTATAATATGGATACCATCCCTAGGAATCCAAACCAGCCAATCTCCAAGGATGTGAAAGGAACAAACCAATCAATTCCAAATATTGCACACCCCCTTGGCACATTTGACTTTGGACCTAATCCACTCCAAAATAGAGTAGATCTTCAAATATTTTCCTTTAATAATCCTGCTCCATAGGCCAACAAATTTCTCCATAATATTTTTGTTGCTCAGGCTTGAGCAAGAAGAATTTTTTTTATATCCCAACCCCCCAAATGTTTAGGTCTTTCCAATTTGTCCCGACTAACTAAGTGGAACATGTTCTTACCCCTATTACCATACCACATAAAATTAAAGACTTTCTATTGAATACAATTTAAAATAGATTTATGAACCTTACAGAGCAATATACAATACACATGGATGTTTTCTCAGACTAATTTCACCAAAATCAATCTTCCATCAAGATAAATCCATCTCCACAACCAATTATTGATTCTTTTCTACATATATTTTAGAATACATTGCCAATCACCATCCAAATAGACATTTGGCTTGATGTAATAACCAAGATATTTTATACCAACAATAAGTGAAGAGGCCCAAAAGGGAAAAAACTAGCCAATCTGATCAAGTACAACACCATCAACTTCATTCTCTATAAAACTCGACTTGGACTCACTTATAAGCATGCTAGTGGCCCTATAGAACAAGTCCAAGATATCCTTGTAGACAACCTATTTCGCAACAGAACCAATGCTAAACAACATAACATCATCTACAAAAAGTAGATGTGTTATTCTAATAAGATCCAAAACTTTTATACCCTTCAAACTTCCATCAACTCTCTTGTTATCAATCAATTTTCTCAATCCCTCGATGATTAAGAGGAATAGTAAGGGTGACAATGGACATCTCTACCTCAGTCCCCTAGAGCACTGAAATTATTTAATAGGAGCTCTGTTAATGAAAACAACAAAATTAGTTGAGACCACACAAGCCATAACCAAGTTAGTATCTTCAACACTAAGACCTATCTGAAGCAGAACTAACCTTAAAAAGGGCCATTAAACTCGATCATATTCCTTGACCAAGTCCAATTTTAAATCCAAATCCTTCAATTTCTTAGGCTTGATACTATGAGAGCTTTCCTAAGATACTCCATAGCATCCATGATTTGATGATTATCAAGATGTTGAGATTATTCGAATAACTCAAAAGGAAGGGGCGGGGGGGGGGGGGGGGGGGGGGGGTTGAATCAGTGATTCCTAATCTTAAGCAATTTTTTGACCTTTTAAACTTTATCATTGTTCACAGATTTACAGCCATGATGATGCAACAAATATAAAACATACGTAATTATTATCAATCACACATATGATGGGGACAAAGACATATATTCATAAGGAAAGTCATAAGAGAAAATTATTTTATTATAAATTAACTTTCTTTGAGCACCAACTCAAGTGAGACTACAACCTCTGTTTTACAAGCAACAACTTGTGGAGAGCACCAACTCTCCTAGTTTTCTAGAACCCACTAGACTTGTAAAAGCTCCAACTTGCACACATAAGACTACAAGTCTTCCCTAGCACCACCCTAGCACCCTTATTCCATAGATTTAAACTTTGTTCAGTACAATATGTTGAAAACCATATATAGCTATGCTTACTAACTCTGTTACATTCTCAGATCTACTTCTGCTTTTGCTCATTCAAACTTGGCTCCTTTCACTGTCTATGTTCTGTGTATTCTCCCGATTTCAGCGTTGCTCACACATTTCTCTCACCCATCGTTTTATGCTTGCCAATCTTTATTCCCTTCACCTGTCCGTATGCTTGAATTTCAGTTTCATAATTGATAAAAAACCGTTCAATGACTCATGGTAGGAAAGGAACCCAATCGATAATCATTATAAACTTCTTTAACCATCTTCCGCAAGATTCTTGAATTCATAACTGCTCGAACCGAATTTATTAACGTGCCCAAATATTTCTTATGTAACTTATGTAAAATCGATTCCGCAACTTCTGTCCTACGACCTATCTTTCCACAAGACAGCTTTCCACGAGCTTGCTTCTGCAACCTTAGTCTTTCTGCAACTCAATCTTTCCGCAATTGAGTTTCCACAAATTAGTTTATGCAACAAATTTTTGGCAAGCTCATTTCCGCAATATAGCTTTCCGCAAGCTTGCTTCTGCAACCTTAGTCTTTCTGCAACTCAATCTTTCTGCAATTGTGTTTCCACAAGCTCATTTTCGCAATTGCGGATTGTGGGTTGCGGGTATGCGATTCCCAGTTTTTCCCGAAAACAAACTCCCACAATCATGCAATCGCAATGGTCATTTCCACAATCAGATTGTGGATTGCGGATCCACCTTCCCACTTTTCCCAAAATTGGGCTTCTGTAATCTTTCTTCCGCTGTTGAGTTGCGGATTTTGGATTGCATACGTGCCTGCAACTTTTCCTAAAATGGGATTCTGCAATTTCCTTCCGCAAATCTATTTCTGCAACTTCTGAGAGCGGGATATTTCTTGCGGGATCCTTTCTGACCTTTGATCTACGATCAAATGTGGATCCCACCTTAATGTTGCGGATATTCACTTGTATTTTGTGGATTGCTTATCTCTAGTATAGGCTCACTTCGTGAATCCTTTCCCACCGTCGATCCATCTTTCCTCCTTCAATCTGGTTCATCCAATATTTGTCGAATGAATTGAATGTACTCTCTGGATTGTCCAATATATGTCGAATGAATTGAATGGACATCATGTATCATCTTCTTGATTTTCGATATTGAAGGTATCCATCCAAGCTGAGTCATAGTTTGCTTCCTCAGGGGAACTAGTTTTCTTGTATACATGAGTAGAGAGCCTGATTACACTCCTATCTCTTCTTCTCTTTCCTCCTTGTTGTTGGATCATATGCTTGGAACTTATGTGTTGCCATCAATGAAAACCACATCACAATATGATCTATTTCCATATGATTGAAATACCTATCATAATTCCAACAGTCTCCCCCTTTGGCATGGATGGAAACCTTCAAATGCTGGATGCATGCTGCACTTGTAATCACCGACTACTTATCATCTGTAGAAACAAAAACTTACCCCTTTGACATGTGTACGACTAACATCCCAAAATCTGATTCCTTTAATGGCTTCAATCATTACCAGCCTATTTCCCTATGTAACTACATATACAAGCTTATAGCAAAGGTCATAAGCAGAAGACTTAAGCCAATTCTATATTCGAATATCTCCCCCAAGTATGTTGGGTTCCTAGACAACCAGAACATCCATGATTCCATTGGAGTTTCCTAAGAATCCCTTCATTCGATCAAGTCCAAATCGCAGCGTGCATTCATGCTCAAAATCAATTTATCCAAAGCTTTCGACAAATTGAATTTGCTTTATTTATGCCTTATCCTCATTTAGACTGGGTTCCCTCACTAATTTCTCAATTGGATAGAATATTGCTACCAGAATGTCTCATACTCTATCCTAGTGAACGGCTCTACGTCCCACTTTTTGAAACCCTCCAACAGATTGCATCAAGGCTGTCTGTTTCTCCCTTACTCTTCCTCATTATAGCAGATGGTCTAAGTCGATACTTCAATCACAAGAAATCATCTGGTGCACTTGCTGGGGTCAAAATCATAGGGGCCCATCACATCTCTCAGGTCCTTTTTGTTGATGATATACTCCTGTTTGGGAGAG
The DNA here is from genome assembly GCA_001517045.1 of Pseudotsuga menziesii. Classification (NCBI taxonomy): domain Eukaryota; kingdom Viridiplantae; phylum Streptophyta; class Pinopsida; order Pinales; family Pinaceae; genus Pseudotsuga; species Pseudotsuga menziesii. The sequence goes on along the minus strand of LPNX010328118.1, from coordinate 66,386 downwards.
CATCCATTGTTGAAGCCAAGTGTATCGACGAAATCTTAAATCTCTTCACCTAGGCTACGGGCATGGAATTGAATTTAAATAAATATTCCATTATATTATTTCATATTCCATCAACATACCGGCCTCTTCTTCTAAAAGTCTTCCCCTTCATCGAAGAATCAGCAGACACCTGTTTTAAATATGTCAGCCTCCTCCTGTAGGACAAAAACTACAAAATACAAACTGGAAATGGCTCACTGACAAGATAAGGAAGAGATTGGGAACATGGTATCATAGATGGATCCCAATGGAAGGCAGGCTTACCTTGATTAAAAACGTGATTGAAGCAATTACAGTATATTGGATGTCACTGGCACTAATTTCGAAAGCAATTTTGAATCGAACTCGAAAAATATACTCTTCATACTTATGGTCAAGACACAAGGAGGACTACAGTATTCTATTGTGCAGATGGGAGCTTCTATGCAAACCGAAAGGTATGGGAGGTTGGGGAATCAAGGACTTATCCTATTTCTCTTAAGCGTTGGCATCTAAAAGTCTGTGGAGGTTAATCTCACTATCGGGTCCCTAGTAGAAATGTATCATTCACAAATAGATAGTGCCTCTAAACATCATAGCTTGGCTGTGAACCCCTCATTTTGAACAAATAAAGGGTTCTCTGTTTTGGAGGGCCATAAACAATGCCTTTCACCTCATAGTGGACAGCCTTGCATGGAATCCTGGGAATGGACAGTCAATCCTATTAAGGGTGGATCCCATAGTCGGTCTTAACTCTGAAGATCTCCTACCAAGAGAAATGTCCGCAATATTAAACTCCTTCAATATCAGGCATTTTTCTGCTATATATTAGAATTTAGGAGCATCAATCAGATTCATGGAACACAGTCTGGATATCAACACAAAGCATTGGATTGTGTGGGCATAATGAAAATTTATGGAACAGGTACATCTCCGACTTAAAATAAGTCACATCTCACTATCTGAGGATTCAGACTCTTTATCTTGGATAAAAAACAGAGCAGGTGGCATGCACCAGGTCAATATGGGTTACAAAGTTTCAGCAAATGATGACACAGAAAATACCCAATGGTGGTGGACAAAATTGTGGAAGCTCCCAACCCTCTCAAAATCAAAGATTTTCCTCTGGTTGGCACTCAACAAAATTCTCATATGGGCCAATTTACTGAAGCGAGGGAGTTACGGTCCATAGGTTTGCTCCCTATGCAAATCTCCCCATTCACTCAAGAGGTCTGGAGGCTCTTAAGGCCGACACGACTAGACACATGGCCTTCCTGGTAAGGTGTTTCAGTAATGGCCCCTATTGATATGGACTAAATTTTTTTCCCACCATGATCAGTTGGGAAAGTCAAAGGTACTGTGAAAGTTGTGATCACCTAACACACTACTAAGGTGTCCATTCAACTTCTTAACTGCTCTGAATATTTTTGGATCGGTAGATCTTGTGGGGAATCGCAAACATCATGAATTTAATGTTGACTTTTCCTAAGCAACATTGAGAGCCATTCTCTTGGAGAATGGAGTCACCTGGTCAATTTCCAGGAATATTGAACCAGTCTAGGACTGGGGAACTCATCCTAGCGCTGAGGGGCCATTCTTTGAATGGAGTTACCAGTTCTGTTACCAGGAAGTTGAATCGGTCTAGTACTGGGGGACTCAACCTAGAGCTGAGTGGCCATTCTTTGAATGGAGGCACCTGGTCAGTTACCAAGAAGTTGAACTGATCTAGTACTAGGGGACTCAGCCTAGAGTCGAGTGACCATTCTTTGAATGGAGGCACCTGGTCAGTTACTAGGAAATTGAACCAGTCTAGGACTGGGAGACTCATCCTAGGGCTGAGGGCCATTCTCTGAGAGAATAGAGGTGCTTGGTCAGGTACTAAGTAATTGACATTGAGTCAATTGATGCAGCCTAGGGCTAAGGCACCTAGTCAGTTACCAAGACATCACTATAAGCCCTAGACCAGGTTTGGGCATGTGAGGCACTCCTATCCTTGATCTATGGGCTATGTGACCTTCTCCAGGGATTAGCTACCCTTGGTTAAGACACCTAGTACCCGATCTTGGTGGTACAAGGAGTTCAAGAAAAAAAACATTAGTAATTCTCTCTATTTATGATGATGTACATTAAGTGGGCATGAGGACCCTGATGACCACTTGCTAAACACCTAGAAGACCTTCCTGCCCCGAGCCTTGGTCCAAGAAGAAGACCAAGAGGCTAAAGTGAAAATACAAGAAGACTTATTGTACCACAAGAAGTCAAAGTGGAAATACAAAAAGGTCACTAGTGCCACTAAGAGTTAAAGTAAAAAAGGTAAAAGAATAAAACCCTATTATTATATTCCTACTTGTAAGGGTCCACTTCAAGTGAGTGAAAGACTATAAATGAATTTCACTTGCAATTCATTTTTACACACTACATCTTCAACACATGAGATGCTCCTTTCAATACTTTCGCTGGTTTTGCAAGTGAGAGAATACCTCTGGTTTGTTTTATGCCCTAGCATGGTGTCTTTACTAGCTAGGGCATTCTTCTACTCTTCATATTTGTCACGACGAACAAGAGCAGTAGAAGAGCAGGCCTAGGGCAGCTCTCTCGTCAACTCGAGCAACCTTCACCCATTCAAGGAAGCCCTAAACTGTCCACAGAAATCTCGGTCAACATCTCTCTCTTCAAGGGCAGCATCACAGTGACCTCGGGCAACCTACTCTTCATCACGTACAACATCATATTGACCTTGGGAAGCTTGCTCCTCATCACAGTCAGACCTCAGGCAACCCTACTCTCCTCTAGGGCAGGACTAATGCACTCTCGAAAAACCATAGAACATCTCGGGCAGCAACAGAGTAAACCCGGTCAGCCCATAACAGTCCGAGCAGAGAAAACAAGGACTCGGGTAGCTACAGATAGATCCGGGTAGCACTCGAACTGATCCGGGAAGCAACTAGCAATCTTGGGAAGCTCAGGTAGTAGGGAAGAAAGTTTGGGTAGCAGGAAAAGACATTCGGGTAGCAGAGAGAAAATCTGGGCAACAAACCCTAATCTGCAATTTTTGTGAAATTTTCCTTCTTCCTCTCGTTGGAAAATTTTGGTCAATTTCTATTAGGAATTGAAATTGTTCAAACTTGCTAGGGTTTGATATTGTTGTTCAAGTCTGCTAAGGTTTGACAAATTTTGAAGAACATCCATCTCAGAATTTTGAAATTATTTTTTGCTACTACAAACCCAGTCATCTCATTTAAGGGATGAATTGCTAATGCTTTTGGGGTTTTTTTCATGTTATAATAGATAGTGTAGTTGCCCCAATAGATAAATCCTATATAGGATGGTAGAGGGGATAGGCAACCAAAGCTATGACCTACGAAAACCCTAACCCCCAAAATATGGATTGTTGTCACGCTGGTTAGGGATTCCTTCGCTTTATGCCACTAGAGAAGCACAAGTGACAAAGGGGAGACTCAGATCAATCCTAAAAGGAAAGATCCAAGACAAATCACCAGATCAGACTCTTGTCAAAGAATTTGTAAGGTGAATGTCTGAAACCCTAGATTTAAGGATGAGCCACAAATTAAGGATACTTGAGCGGGATGATTATTCTAGACTGCAAATGTCACTCAAGTGATTAAATCAAATGGCTTGCAAATATTGAAGCCAGATCTAGGATTTTAGTGTGCTGGTTCAAATGATCAAACACTGACCATAGGGGTATTTTAGGTGATAATTGAGGAATCCCCAGGATGTAGCTGATATTGAAAATTATGGCTGCTTGCACACTAGTTGGGATGAAATATTCTATAATGAAAAATACCCAGAGGAAATCAAACAAAAACAGAGGGAAAATGGCTGACTTGCTGAAGGAAGGGCGTTTTCTCCCAGACAGAGACCAGTGCCTAGAGGGGGGAAGAGGAGTCCAATCTAGAAATTTTTTAGGGAGAAGGGGTTTTTCAGTAATATCCGCACAAAACCCAGATAGCCAAATTTGCAGATTCCGAGTGCAAATTGGTCCGGTGATTTTTCCTAATGCTAATGAGGGTTTTCCAGTGAAAATTATTGATGGGCAATGCATGAAAATTACAAGATGGAGAATTTACCTGAGAAACATACCTAAATCATTGTTGATGACCTCTTGGATGATGAAGAATGCCTTTCTTGAGATCAAATAATATTTCCAAGCAAGATTTTGATCAAGTGTTGCTTCAGCCAGTGTCCTTAGTGCCCTTGTTTTCCTGCCACACCAAGGAAAATCAATCAGTATGGAAAATAAATGGGAAATGCAAGATAAAAGAATTACAAGAAGAATAAATCATAAACAAGTTCAACTCCCTGATAACCAATGCCGAGATCAAGCAACAAGGTAAATCCCCCCACCAATGGCCTCCCTTAGAATCGCCTCCTTCAACCTGCAAGTTAAATGGGTACAAGGAAAGATACAAAAACTATGTCGGATTTATCTTAGTGTAGAAGAAAAGCAATGTAAGTCATCAACTCATTCATTCATCAAACAAGTAGACAAGTGTGTAGTCCCAGACAAAATCTCTTTATTTCAATTCTGGTGCTAGAGCTAATGAATTACAATGGGGGGGTCACTTCTCTTAAATAGTTTAAGAGAGACGCAAACCCTAAATTTCTTTTTCATCCAGCGGTTGAGATTATAACATCATCAATGGTGGAGATCAATAATATATCAATCAATACATGTATCAAGTGACTAAGTCAAAGAGGGGGCGCACTTTACTCAAGGACGCCTCCCTAAATTGAAATGTCACAAAATTAACATAAGATATGACATGATATAACATAGGAGGGGGTCACTAGGGGATTAATTCACCCTAGGTCCCTTTACAACTTCATAATATAAGATATAACAATGAAATACATCAATAGCCAATTAGAGGGGGCACCCTATGGGGGGCTTTCCTCACTGGATGAGCCATAGTAAAATAATTCGGACATCTGCTCACTGAAAAACTGAGAAGGTCTGTCCAGGATACTGAGAAACATCATCTACCACAATTCCAAGCCATTTCCTTGATTGGAGAAGCAAAATCGATTTTTTCAGTGATTTTCTTGTTCATTTTTTGCTGGTACAATCTCTGGAAACTAATAAATCCATCATAACTCTATCTAGGGTGCAAACTGGGGCACACTGACTGCTCTGGATGATTTGGAGACATAGAAAAATGGTATAAGTGACTACTAATACCCCATGGAACACTGCTCTGCTCTAGGATAACCAATTATACTGCCATCTAGAATAAAAATAGATCATATGGCCAATAATTAAGTGCTAATAATCACTTTTCTGTAGAATCGGGGCCAAACTCTCAAAACCGAAACTGCAGTATTGGTCGTGGGAATGTCTAGAACAAATATAGATCATTTTGTATTTTTGAGTCACTACCTTGGGAAACGTGATTGACCTGGTCAACTAGATTGACCAAGTCAAAGTACCCAAAATCAAGGTGAGATACTATGCCAATGTGATCCTGCAACCATCCATGGTAAGAAATGCTCCAATGATGTATATCAGAACCAAACTTGAGTCAATTATTCATAATCATGGTGACCAACAATAATAATAAAATATACCTTTACTTCTGAAAAATCTTAGATTCCTCTGGAAATCTGCTTGTACATGCCATATTTACAAAGTTTAAAAGATGTGCTATAGATGGGTGAAGGTGGAAGAACAAAGCTAAGGCAAGGGGAAATGACTCTTGACTGACTTTGACTTAGTGATCTATTCGAATGATAACCAATACACTCAACCAAGGTGACATATGCATGCTATATAAACAATAGGGAATGGTGGCATCTCACAGGTGGATGAGCTGATTTGAAAAGTGTCCATTCAACCTTGGCAATCATGTATATGACTCACATCCAAGCTAAGCACAAACTCCGTGAGGATATTTTCTAGGACCCTTGCGTTGAGTACACAAGAAACTGAAGTGAAGAGATCCTAGGGGACACTTAGAATTAGTTGTCCCTCACTCCATCTCACATCAAAACCCTTAGGCTCCGTGAGGAATTAATCATTACATCTCAATAATAGGCCAGCAGTCTTTAGATTTGGCATTTGTTGATCCACTGCTTTGTTTTGGGCCTTTTACAATTTCATTTCATAGCCTTTCTAATTTGTGTCTAAAGACACAGTTTGCAATTTCATTTGTAGGCTTGCATTTCATAATATATATAGCATATAACTCACAATGCATGTAATGATGGTAGACATGCTGCTTCAGGATTTAGCTGACAATTTCTTGGGCAACTAGGGGGAATATCCATAGTCAGGACCAAACATTGGGGGCAATCGACTGGGACAAGTGCTCTAATGAAGAGAGTGCTTGATAACCTCAGAGATCTCTGGTCCGTAGCACCATCAGCAACAAGCAATCCAACATATCCTCGCGCATCCAGCATTGTGCTTCCTCTCCAAGTATTTACCTATGACCTACACACATGGAAGCAAGAAAAACCGGAGCAACATGTATGGGAAAAATATGTGCGTAAAACGAAATGACAAGAAATAAATGTTGAAATGTAAATTCTAATCTACTCAATTTAAATGCAGAAGAAACATATCAAACACAAAAGACTCATGCATCACTCAGACAAAAGATAGACTCAAGCTACTGCTCAAAAGAGCTTATTTCATCCTACCTACTCTAATGTATGGTAAAAAAATGATGTGCTAAGTCATGACAGGGACATAGTCCCTTAGATGAATATGATGTACAAGATTCTAGAATTGCGACCATCTTCAGTAAATAAGAAATACATGTTCCCTTCAAATCGTTCTACTGTTAATGGTCCCATCCAAAGGTCTCCTAATTGTCTTGAAATATAATTAAAGGCATGATTCTCAACAATCACCTTATCACCATAAGAGTACCTACAACAATTAATAGATGAGGAAATGATTGGAATATCACAGGTAGGTACAATGGAGGCATCAAAGTTACCTCTGGTACGGGGTAAAGGCATCGTCCTACTTCTTTCAGGTATAGCATTTACACGTGGAGGACCCTCGTCTATAGGAAGTGCAATTCTTCCTACTAACATTTCTCTTATCTCTCTCCTCGGATGACTAGGTTGACTCTCAACCTCCTCTGGGTGTGTTGATACTACTTCTTTAACCAGTTCCCCTATAGTCCAAAAATCTCTAAACACTTCACCAGTATTAGCTTCAATGAGGGATACAGTATCAGAATGTTCCACGAGCATACTAGATCCTTCTCCATGAGGCATAGGCATTTTTCCTTTTCTAGAGGCTTCGGATAAGTTCCTTTCAACGACTTCTTCCAAAGATGTTGAAGGTGGAATAGGAATGTGATATGCATCAGATTGTTCATTTAGAGGATTCTCAGGAGGTAATAAAAACTGTGGAAAATGAGAAATTGACGAGTAGTGAAAATTACTCATGTTTGCTCCTTGATCTGGAAGCTCATGTTGATTAATTGATTCAAATTGGTTACCAGAAGGAGCTGAATTTTCATTTTCAACCGTGGGAGGAGAATTGGTAGCTTGAAAAGTAAGCAAATTATTTAGGGAAAATTCCTCCCCAAACGCATCATTGATTAGAACATCCTCTTCCCAGCTTTGAATAACTAGATTTATCATTTCATGTCTTATGTCGTTTCTCAGATCTTGCCTAATCTCTTGAATAGGGCAATGAACTCCTCTTGTCGAATTATTTGGAATGTTATTTGTTACCAACCCGATCTCACTATGAAGGGCTTTGATAGATAAATTACTATGGGGTTCAGGAGAATGATCTGCATTACTATCCATAATTTCCCCAATCAATTGTTGACGAATAAGCTCTTGTCTAAACCTAACATCATCCTCATCTTCAGAGTCAGAACTACCTACTCCCATAAAGAAAACATGCGTATAATCCTCTTCCTTTCTTGCCGTGTTTATTCTTTCAACACCCAAGGTATCCTTCCCATAAGTATTCATCAATCCATCCTCGTAGGTTTCGAGATATCCGTCAATAAAAGGCCCCCTACAAATTCTTATCAAATTCCCATCATGATTGGGTATGCAAGCGTATGATAAATCCATCATCAAGTATCCACCTAAACCAACAACCCATTTCCTAGATAGTAACATGCCATACACGGGAGGAAGTTCAATCACTACTACGTCCATCATAGTTTTTAAACCAGGGCAAGCAAACATGTCAACCTTCAAATTCTTGATTAGGGCATATGCTTTGACACTCCTGGATTCAATTCCACAAACGTTTCCATAAGGATGAGTGATTTCTAATCCCATTTCTCTCATAATGCTCAAAGGCATAACATTCATAGCGGCTCCGGAGTCTAACATACAATTATGGATTAAGAGGTTGTTGATTTGTAGTGTGAGATAGAACAGAGGATGTCCTCCACTCTTCCTCTCATATACAACAATGTGAATCTAGATAGGAGGATCTACCTCTACCTCTCGACCTCTAACACTTTAAATGTGACATGACTCATAAAAGATATTGGGAGCATTATCCACTAGGATATTATCAAAAACCCGTTGAACTTGATCTTTGACAGATGGTAACTTTACTAATTCACCAAGGGACACATTTTGCATAACCTTATGCAATTCTTGTTCTATGTCTATCCCTAGGTCATAGTTACAAAGATTTTGTCCATCCCATTCTTCCTCTTCTAAAGTTTTATACTTATCCAGGAAAAGTGTTATATCTTGCTCTTTGTTTCTGCATTGGTAAAATTGAGCAGTAGGTTGTGTTGTTGTGCACACTAATTCTTCTTCTTCTTCCCAATCCTCATCTTCTAGTAAGATTCTACCAAAATTTTCTTCTTCAATGAAATCTTCAACTAGGTTCATGCCCTGATCCTCAGGCTCAAAATTTTCGAGATCTTCTTCAGGCTCCTCACATATGTTCACATTCCTTCCCTCAACTGGCTCATTTCTTCTAGGGTTTTGTTTGTTTTCATCTACGGTCCCTCTTTGGTTGTTCCAATAAGGTCTCGGGCCGTAGGAATTTTTGTTTCTTTCATGATCCCTAGTTCTTGCTATGTCCTTTGTGAACAATGTAAGGCTTTTCATCATTTCAAACATTGCCTCTAAAGTGGGTTTCTCGTCTGTGACAGGTTCCTTAGCTCTTCTGTGTTTTGGATCACTACAGTAAGATGAAGAAGCGTAAACATCTAAAAAGTTTTTCTTTCCCATAGACGCTATGTTAGCTTTTGCTTTCTTTGCCCAGGTCTGAGCGGTTTTAAGGTCATTAGGATTCTTTTCTTTAAGATTTAAATTGAACCAACCATCAAAGGCATTCAAATAAAGTATCAAGATAGCTTGAGCGGTCGGTCTTAAATCCTGAGGAACATTTGAGACAAGCTTGTCAAATATTAAATTGAACTAGTGAATGGTCTCATTTTCTTTCTTTTTAACCTCAAATAATTGATTTGAAAGGAACCTATTGTCTGGCTTGGTGGACCAATCTTCTATAAGTTTTTAGGTAAAAGTATCATACCCATCTACAGATCCTGGGGGAAATCTCTCAAACCAACTCCTAGCATCTCCTTCCAATGATGCTTTAAGCTAATTCACCTGGTTCGAGTTCGTGTTTGAATTCGGCGACCTTGAAATTTGACAAAAAATCAGCACTTGAAATTTTGGGGATAAAAATCGGCATTAAGTTCGAATGACAAAAGAATATGGAAATTAAAAAATATATGAAAATTTTCAATAAAGTTTATTATACTCATTAAACTATGAACATTAAACACATCAACAATGAACATGATAGTCATAGAATCATAGAAATAATGAACACATCAACATTGTATGAAGTATGAACATGATAGTCATTGAATCATATAAATAAAAATATGACAACATAAATGATTAAACATATATTATGAAAACATTAGAGTCTACATCTTGACTGAAATTTAAAAACATGTTCATAAAGTGATAAAACATAATATTAAAATGTTATTAAAATTTATGCTAGCAACTATTAATAGGACTTTGTTTCTTTTTAGAACTTCTTGTTTGACAAGTGTTGTATTGAGATTGAAGTAACTATTCTGTTCAGAATGGTTCTAAGTAACTGTTTTGTTCAGAATGGTTCCATTTGGTGGTTGTTGTTACTTTTATTGCAAATGGAATTGTTCACGATTAATCAAGATTAATAAAGATTGTTCCTACAAGGTCCATACATTTGGAAATGTATTCTATGATATAATTGCATGCTTTTTTCCAAAAGTGAAATGAAAATATACATCGGCTAGCCATTATGGCTCAAAAATAAAAGACCGAGTTTTTGTTGTACAGTTAGTAATTAACAGAGTGATCTGAATATGAAAATCCTCCAAGATTTCATAACACCCATTCCATACAAAGTAAAAATTTATCAAAAATAGACAATCAAAAAAATTAAAACCTGCTCTGCACTTTGCCATCGCGACTCAAGGGGACTTGAAGATTGGTCACTGAAATGGAGTCTGCAGCGGCTAGAAATCACGATCCATGGGCGTCGGGTGAGGATGTTGAATGTTGAAACTTGAAACAATGGTTGTCGACGGCCTCACCCATCCACAAACTTGAAACACTTGAGATTTCACGACTCAAAGTTAGAGTTCATGCGCAGTAGAGTCTACACTAGCAGTGAACAATGCCAATAGATGGAGGTCCCAGGACGGAGGTGGTAGTGGACAAAGGATTCTAGGGTTTCTGTTTACTCGCGAAAAATGAATTCCAACGAATTTCTGTCGCTTTTAAAATAAATTTGTCGCATTTAATGGCGAATTTATTTGTCTTTAAGTTTTTTAAACAAAACGAACCAAGTTCATATTTCTAATCGACGAATTTCAATGATTAAAATGGACCATGATAGAAAAACGATGATTTTCGAACTTGAAGGAAAAAATTCGCCGAACAAGGTGACTTAGACTTTAAGGGAACCATATAAACATCTTCATCTTCAGCCCTGTTGTTCGACGAGATGCACACTAGCAGCAGAAATCTTTCGAAAGTTGTTCCCTCACTAGAAGTGGGAAAGGTGTGGCCTTGGGGGCAAGCAATGAGCCAGGTACTATCACCTGAATCCCAGCTCCTTCGTTTAGGAGAACTCCTAACGAAGACAAGGGGGGTTGCCCCTAACAAAGAGTTTTTCTATGGCTCTTGTGTTTTTAAGTGTTTTGGTGTTGTGTGATGCGGATGGGTGTCTTTTAGGAGTTTTTGAATGATTACAACTTTATAATGATGAAATAAAATAATTACAAGATAAATGCAAGATCACAAGATTGAGGAAACAACCACTTGATAATTTAAAGCAAGACAACCATGATAATATAAATGCTCCAAATAGATAAAAAGTGAATGAAAGTTAATGGCAAGGACTAGTGCCTTATGGAGTCAAAGATAGTCTTAAGTTCTTGGGTTGCTTGATACAAGAGTTCAAAGTGGTAACGTTTGTGAGATCATTTTGCAATTGTTCTTGGTTTATTTTATTGTAAATTTTATGTAATCTTGTTTTAGGTGTCTAGGAAACCTAACCGGAAATACTTTCAGTGGCTCTGTTCGAAGACATGATGGACCTGTCTGGAATCACAAGCTAGGTGTTCAGAGAATTTAACCAGCGAGTGTCCAGATTGGGTTTCCCGACGCCCACACTTGGAAATTGCCCACTACCTGATTATTTATCGAGATAACGTCGGTGCATTGGTTATGGGGTTGAAAGTTTTATTATGTTGAATCTTGTAAGATTAACAGTCCAATGTCGTTTCTGAGTACTTCGATTTTTAGGTCGGTCAGAGCATACTCCGGCAAAGAAACAACGAGATAAATTCGAATTTTATTATAAGGGAACAATGAGTTGCGAATTTTAATTAGAGCACACAGGTGAACCTCTCCGATAGAGAGTGCTCTTGACTTGTCTTCTGACATAGGTTCAAGATAATTTTAACTAATCTATATGCTAAGATGTAGTAAAAATTCAAAACTTATGCTCTCCGACAGAGAGTGCTCTTGACTTGTTTATGACAAGTTCAAGAGTCTTGGTTCTTTTTAAAGACAAACAGATTGTAAGCAAAGAAACCATATGATAGCTCAAATAAAGTAGAAACTAATCTAGCAATTGGTGTTCTAAGAAAAAATGAAATTAATCTAGGTACTTGAGGCAAATCTAAACTAAGAACACACAAGACACTCTTCCCCAAATGGGGAAGAAACACAAAGTATGGGAGGCTTTGTCCCACTTAGCCTTATTTGATTAGTTTAATACAACTTTTGAGGATTTTCAACCTTGGAATGAGAAAGGAAGATAGTAGAAGTGACTTTTAAATGGGCTCTTAAGAGCTTTACAAAAAAGGAAAATGTTTAAGTCTTCATGGTTTTGTTCTTGTTTTCAAATCTCCTCTTGGTTTTGCAATCTTCTTCTTCTCTTTGATGATCTCTTCTTCTTCTTTTCCAAGTCCCCTTCTTGAGTTTTCTTTTGCTTAAACCTACAACACAATGCAAATCACACTACAAGCACCCTTTAACAATAGTCAAATCAAATGAAAAAGAAACTAGATGCAGCTAAGATCTAAGTATAAAAAATGAGATACAACTTTTACAATGGGATCTAAGTACAAAACAACTTTTAAATGCAATTTTTTCTTTAGTCTTTTTTAACTGAAACCAAATGCAAAACAACTAAGATCTATGAGGAGAAAAAGAGGAAGGAAAGTGGAGCAAATGGGAGCAGAGAGGGAAGTGAACAGTGGATGCAATAAAGAGAAAAGAAAAAGGCTGAAAAACAGTAAAAGAGAGCAGTGAAAGATAAGGAAGAAGAGGGCTGAAAAATACTAAAAGAAGGCAGCGAAAGACAAGAAAGAAGAGGGCTGAAAAATAGTAAAAGAGAGCAGTGAAAGACAAGGAAGAAGAGGGCTGAAAAATAGTAAAAGAGGGCAGCAAAAGACAAGAAAGAAGAGGGCTTCAAGGTAACCAAGTGACCAAGTTTTAATGTAGTTTGTAGGATGGAACTTGAAGCAAACCAAACCCTTAGTGCCTCCTTCTTGAAATAATCCAAGCTGTGTAGATCCTGAAAAGAAAACCAATGTTAAACAAACAAGCTTGTGATCCTGAAGATGAGCTAGATGCAAATGAACTCACGCCATTCTCCAAGATGGCAAATCCTGTCCAAAATCAGACCACTCAAACAACCTAGTGAGATCAATCAACTAGCCTGCTAAGCATATAAAGATTCATCGACATTAATACAACTGAATATTTCTTGCTCATGAAATCTTGATACAATAGCATAATCAACCAAATTATCAACTGTAAATGGTAGATTTTACGTTCTATAAAATAGACTTCTAAAACCAATTGATTTGATCACACATAAGCATTTGAATTGAAAAAATATGGAAAGCATTCACCTCACAAAGTTCATTCACCACTAGCACCAAGTCGCATGGACCTCCAAAGTCTTGATATTATTCCAAATAATGAGCATAAAGCAATTACAAAATTCTACAGAGTAAGTTTACAACAAAAGATCCATCCTAAATGAGGAGCCAAGCACCTCTATATATACAAAAACCAATCCCTAGGAGGAATTTATGAACTAAGGATCGAGTCAAAGTTAACTGAGCTTGAACTGAGTTGAACTGGATCTGAAGTGAAGAGGAACTGACCCTCTCCAAGAAACATGTGCCAACACATCACGTACCTCCCACCAACCAAGTGAGTCATCTAATCTCCTCACCAAACTCCAATTGCGCGAGTCTCATCTCCTCATGTGAACCGTACGGATGATTGGCGTGAAGGCATATTTGAAGGATGAGTTTATTAATGAAGGCAAGAGCTATCCATTGAGCTGCAGAGCATTTAATGCGGCTGCAGTAGGTTTGTTGACTGTTGGATCTCTAACAGCTCAAGATCCAACGATCATCAAGCTTGCTGCAGCTGCATTAAATGCTCTGCAGCTCAATGGATAGCTCTTGCCATTAATGAATGGGGAGAGGTCCACCCTCACCCATTCGTATCCATCCACGAGCCAGCGTGAGCTCTCTCTTTTAGATGCTCACGTCATCCACTTCACTCACACACTCGCGAGCTCTTCAAAATTTTAATCCCATGAACCATGGTTATAATTTATACATGGGTCCATCTCTTACATTGCTTTAGCGTGAGTCCAAAGCGTTGACATCACCACCCATCTCCACCATTCGTATCTACCTCTTATGTTGACGTCACCTTCTCCTTTAAATAATTCGCTTGCATTGGAATTATATGCCATGGTTTAATACTTGCCATATGTTCTAAGTGGAGGGGTCCACCCCAATCCCACTCACCACTTCATATTCACGTCACCTTTCCTTTTTTAAACAATTCGTTACAATATCTTTAAACCATAGTTTGATTTCCAAAATACTTTGAAGTGGGTCTCATGGTATGAGGGACCCACCTCCATGTCATCCCCATCTTTAAAATATTAAATTTGACTTTGAATTTTGAGTTTTTAATATTTGGACATTAGTGCATTTTGTATAATTTAGCAATTAAATTGATGCTCTTTTAGCCAATTGATGCCTTTTGGAATGCTTAAGCTGGCCGAAACATAGTGAAAGTTACCCCTGGTGTAAAAATGCTGCTCCGAACTTGAAAATGAGCCCACCCATGCCAAAAATAGACTACGGATCATTCATTTTTTACATTTTGAATTTTTTCATTTAAACCATTAAAATATGGCTTAAAAAATAGACAAAAAAAATACTTTTTTCTCGGAATCAAACGAAACTCTAGGGAGACCTAGTACATGTTCATACGACTCAATCGGAATGCCTAGCATGTTGAAAAACACTGACACGAAGGCTCTAATAACCTCCTAAGGCCAAAACACCAAGAAAACTACCCCAACTTTGGAGGTGTGAGTGAAAAACTCAGAAATCATTAGTCGTTTGTTCAACAACCAATAGTAACCAAGGGAAAAAACACTCTGGGCTAGTCGATTTGATGCTTAAGTCCGAGAAGTCCAGTCTTTTATAAAAAAATAAATGCTAGAACATTTTTTACAATCTCCCCAAGGGGTATGAACATGTGTTACAAAAATTATTCGAACAAGATCCCAGAAAAAGGCTGGCAGACCTCTGAACTCTGATCATGAACAAGTGTACTTGTTCAAAACTCTGGCGGTTCACCAAAAAATCCACAAAGTGCGAAATTAGTGGATAACATCTGGCTCCAACTGCGGGGCGTATGCTCGATCTAGTCTTTTATGCAAGGAGAGTATACGAGAACACCAAAATCTTTGGTTTCCATATTCTGTAAAAACATCTCAACTTGACAAGAAAACCTCAGTAGCATAAGCTTTATGAAAAAGAGTCAATGATCCAAAAGTTGTTTTATTCAAGGGAATGACAAAACTTAACTAAAAATTTATTTATTTTTAAGTACAGAAAGAAAATGCTCACTGTTGTTCGCCGAATGCACACCAGCAGCAGAAACTTTCCGAAAGCTTTCTCCTCACTTAGAAAAGTGGGAGAGGTGTGACTCTGGGGGCAAGCACAGAGCTATGTACTGTCACCTACTCTTAGCTCCTCCGTTTATGCTAACTCTTAACAAAGCCAAAGGGGGTAGTTCCTACAAAAGAGTTTCTATGGCTCTTAAGTTGTTAAAGTGTTTTAATGGTTATGGATGCGGATGGGTGTTGTTTAGGAGTTATTGTAGTTAAATGTGTTTGTTTATTATGAGTTTGACACATAAATCAAAGCAATTCACGTTGCTAGCAAGAGATTAGAAGATAAACAATAATTCATGATTTCACAAATATGCATTCACAAATAGAAATTAAAAAGGCCAAAGACAATTGATCCAAACATAATAATTATGCAGAGTAAAAGACCAGTGCCTTATGGAGTCGAAATACTGAAATGCGTAAAGAATTTAATAGCAAGTATTGAAATAAAACTAGTGAATATTAAGTTGTGCAAGTGCTCTTGGTATATTTTTAAGGATTTTAAGTGATCTTACTTATGGTGTCAACGAAGGTTTGTCAAAAGCCGGGAGAATATTCCAAGTTTAATCTGTTGAAGACATGACGGCCCGCCCAGTGTCCCAGGCTGGTATCGCGAAAATTGACCACCTAGCTGAGAAGCTTAGACAGCGGGGAGTTCCGACGCCTCTACTAAGAAGAACTTAGGAAAATTCACTACAATGCTGGTGCGTTGGTTATGGAGTTTAATTTTATTACATTTTCTCTTGTAAGATTAGAAATCCAATGCTGTTTCTGGGTACTCCGATTTTGAAGTCGGTCAGAGCATACTCCGGCAAGGAGAAAATGAAGTTAATTAATTATTATGGGGGTGTGAGTTGCAAATTTTATTAAGTTAATTAATTAAGACTCTCCGACAGAGAGCGCTCTTAACCTTATCTTATGACAAAGGTTTAAGAGATTTATCTAATCTAAATGACTAATGCAAGGATATGCATTTCTAACAATAATCTCCGATAGAGAGTGCTCTTGAATTGTGTTATTGCAAGTTCAAGAGACTTAATTAATTGATTAAGAAGAAAAAGTAATAATCTAAACTACCCAAGAGTCTCTTTCAGGCTTTTTAGGGACCTAATCGAAAAAGCAAGGGGTAAGCAAAACTATATCAAAAAGTAAAGAAACTATACATTAGCCAAGTAAATAATCAAAGAAACTAATCATCAAATAAACTATCTAACTTTGATGAAAAGATAAGCTTCTAAAAGTTATGAACTATTTTATCCTACTTTTAGCAAAACATGAAGCAAAGCATGAAAATGGGGAGACGATACAAGATTCCCCCAAATGGGGGAAGAGGGGTGTGGGAGCTGTAATCCCACTTGCTCTTTATTAATTTGTTTACAATGCTTTCATTTTGCTGCCTTTTTTGCTTCTTTATTTACTCCTAGAAGGCCTTTGGAGCAATTCGCAGAAGGGGAAAAGAAGAAGAGGGAATTTATGGTTTTTTAGGGCTTGATTCTTCAGAATTTCGCTAGCATTTCCGCTTTACCTGTCACAAAATAAAAAATCAGCAAGTATGTATTGTTAAAATATGGTAGGAAAGACAATGCAAAAGAAAAAAAAATTTGAAAAAAAAATTATACTTAGAAAATTTTTTGAACATTCACATACAAAGCATAAAATTTTTCCTAGATTTAATGAAGGAAACTAGATATAGCAAAAGCCCTAAAAACAGATCTGAAATAATGAATAATGAAACCTGGATCTATTTTATGAGCAATTGCAAAAATTTTAAAGAAGAAGGGTAGAGAAAGAAGTTTCTTGTGAATGAAACACAAGAGATGGAGGAAGACTCCGGCTTTCTTTCGAATGGGAAGAGACTGATCTTGTAGGCCCTGCAATCACAATATGTTAAAAGATAGGTTGCTTGAAGCTTGGACTGGATGTAGCTGAACTCACACCCTTCTTCAATTTGTGACCTGCTAATACCAAAACTCAGATATAAGTGAGATCATATATATGAAAAGTATGATAAGGAAATTCAATCGAGATCAATACTACGTATAACTAACTACTCATATTCATCAAGATTATAACTTACTTTGCATAAATAACTGAATTGAAACTACAAATAGCTACTCTATCGTGCCAATAGTGGCCCTCTTGAACTTAACACATAAATAGATCTCATTCAAGTAAAAAAAGAGTAAAGGGTTTAGAAACAGTATCACCTCAACCATAGAACATTCACCACATGCAAAGAGAGATGGACCTCCAAAGTCGAAAATCTTATTAATCAAATGGAAGCAAAGCTTAAAACAATTTTTGCAGAGTAACTCCAGCACAAAAAGTTCCATCCAAACAGAGCTAAAGGAGCCTCTATTTATACAATGAGAGAAAACCAAAAACCCTAACCTAACCGGCCTAGCAGCTAACTGAGAGCCCAGACCTGAAGAAGATGAGCTGAGAGTGAGGGGAGGCCTCCACTTAGGCAAGGCGCCCCCACTCCAACCCTAAACACTGAAAACAAGCAGATGAGGAAGCCACATGTGTGAATACGCCCTCTTCAGGAGAAAGGGGTGTGAGCAGTGAGGAGGCACCACCTGCTAGGTTTGGATGAGCCATATGCTATGTATGGAGGAGCCACTACCCAGTAATAATCACTGCAAGAGCCAACCTGCCTCGATCAAAACATTAAGCCAATACATACTCTCCACCTCATCTAATTCATGAGCCAGTTGAAGAGGGCGAATTTGCTTAGTAAAGGTGTTATCAATACTCACTGAATGCTGATTGAAGCTACCTCCTGTTAACTCAAATCATCATGAATGCCCATTGCCATGTCATTTTGCATTTCATTTTGCCGAATTCAGACTAATTTGGAGAGATTTGGATTTTCTCTAAAATAATCATTTTAATTAATTAATCAATATTTTCCCCAAAATTGACTTTTTAGAGAAAATATGCGTTATGTGGCCAAATGATGATCTAAAAGTTGGATCTGGCTGGGTGCTGGATGATCAAGAATGATTTTTGGCTTAAGGTTAGAGCTTTCAATCACTGAATTTGGGTTCCGGATGACTAACTTATTACAATTTGAATTTTTTCATTTAAATAATGGAAAATTTTAATTAAAAACTTAGGAAAAATTAAAAAATTAAAAAAAAAAATTTTAACACGTCCGGTAAAATTTTTGAGGGTCCTAGTGACTTAAGACATGCCCATGCTCTATTCTAATAATGCCTAGTAGGTTTATATATACTCAGTTGAGCTCTAATAACCCCCCAAGGCCCATAATTCAAAATCAGGCATTTCAGCTTTGGAGGAAGCAGGAAAAAACCTCGTCGATTATACTCGGCTATAGGCAACACATAATTGTCAAGGGCAAAAAACTCCCTAGAATACTTTAGTTGAAATTCTATGTCTTAGGAGACCGAACCACTCAAAACATCCTACTAGCACATTTTATTACAAACCCCGTGGGGCCATGGTCAAAATTATTCAAACAAAAAACTGACTCTAGCCAAAACTGGCTAAACACAAAGGCGGATCATCTAATACACTGGAATCAAACCTTGGTCATGTTTGTCAACTGGCGGCTCCTCAGGTAACCCAACTATGGTACAAAAAAGTTGGCAACATCTGGTTCCAACTGTGGGATGGGTACTTGCTTGATCTATTGATTAAAGAGAGTGCCTGAGAATCCAGGGATCTCTGGTACCTGCATGTAAACAGAAGTGTCATAGTCCCATGTATATGATAAAAAATATGCCATGATGAAATGCCAGAAAGAATATTTTTTGTTTTTTCAAAATAAAGTACATGAAATAAACATTTTCTTTTTAGCATATAAATGAAATATGGTACAAATGCTAATATACAAAAAATAATAAAATTTTGATACAACATTCTACATGGATATGATACATAAAATATAGTACAAAAATAAAGTACATAAAAATACAACAAGGATGGGTTTAGAAAAGCCCTGGGATGACCCCTTGTTCATCTTGGAAGTTGTTTCGATAAAATGACTTCAAGTGTTGGCCATTCATGGGCAAGTTTAATGTTTATCCATCCATGGTGTTAAGGAGAAAAGAATTGGTGCCAGCCGTGTCGCGGATGATAAACGGGCCTTTTCAAAGGCTGTCAAATTTTCCATGCTTCCCAGGTTTCTCCCTTCTTTTATCCCATAAGAGAATAGTATCTTCTATTTGGAAAGATCTCGGCGTGGCTGACTTATCAAAAGTGCCCTTCATGCTTTCTTGATGTCTGAGTGACTGATCAAGGGCAGCTCTTTTAGATTCATCTAACTCTATGATCTGATTGATCCTCTACTCCATTTCTGATTGTTCTGATCCATATTCACTTAACATCCTAAAGATCGAAATCTACATGTTGATCGGAAGAGTGGCTATAAGTCCATACACTAGCTCAAAAGGTGACTTTCTAGTTGAGTTCTTCTTAGTGATCCTATCTGCCCACACAGCATACTTAATCTTGATATCCCATGATCTCTTATTATCCCCCATAGTCTTCTTAAGGATAGTCATCAAACTTTTATTAGTGGACTCAGCAAGTCCATTGCCCCGTGGATAATAATCAGATGAGTGGGATAGGATAATACCATATTTAAAATAGAGATCATTTACTTTTTCGGAACTAAAAGCTTTGGCATTATCGGTTGTTATCTTAAGGGGAGTTCCGAATCTGGTGATGATTCTTTCCTCGATGAAATCTATAACAACCTTCTCAGTGACAGTTTTAGTGGGTATAGCCTCTACCCACTTGGTGAAATAATTGGTTGCTGTGAGAATCCAGCAAAAACCATTGCTAGAATTATCCTTAAATTTGCCGATAAAATCAATCCCCCACTGCTGAAAAAGGGAAAGGACTACAACCGGAGTAAGGAGAAGAGAAACCAACTTCTGCTTCCCAGTGAAAAGCTGACACTCTTGGCAACACTTGACATGCTTGTGAGCATCTGAAAAAATAGTGGGTCAATAGTAACCAGCTCTCAAGATTTTGTGGGCAGTTGTATTTGCTGCATAATGGCCTCCACAAAATCCTGAGTGAAACTCTGCTAAGATCTTCTTAGAATCCTGCTCGTTGATGCACTAAAGTATGATACCATCTGGGTTCCTCCAACCCAGACCCTCTTGGGTAAAGCAATACCTATCAATCTTAAGTCTCAAAGCCCTACGCTTGTGACCTTTGAGGTGATTTGGGCAAGTGAGATGGAGAAGGAAGAAAATGATATTGGAATACCAATGATTGTCAAGCTCTTGAAGGGCAGGAGTCATGGCAGGCTGACGGATATTATTTTATGCAATCATTTCAATGGCTTCTTCATTTTTCTGAGTAAGCATTCTAGCAAGGCCTTGTCCCTTGATTAATTTAGTGGGATTTATTTCAAGGTCATACTCCTGGATCTTGGACACCCATGTACCCCTTAATCCTAAACAATCCTTTTGAGACAGGATATCTTTTACTGCAGTGTGGGAAACATATCCAATAACCTTAGAATACCCAATATAGGTCGTGAAATGTTTTAAAGATTTAACCAAGGCATAAGCCTGCTTCTCCATGATGGTATGCTTTAGTTCAGAGTTCTACAAGGCTCTACTCATGAATGTTATAGGTTGCTCGAACCCTTCGAAGTTCTTTTGGAGCAACACATCGGTAATAGTGTCTTCTGAAGCAAAGGAAAATATCATGAAATCTTTCACGTAATCTGAGCTGACTAAGACCGGAGACCTGCTAATGGCATTCTTTATAAAATCAAAGGCTTTCCTTCCCTCACTGGTCCACACAAACTTGGCATTTTTCTTAAGTAAGGCTTGCATATGTTTCATTAATTCGGCCAAGTTAGGAATAAATCTTCTGATAAAATTTATATGACCATTGAAGGATTGGAGGGCTTTCATATTCTTAGGAAGGGGATTCTTTCTTATGGCCTCTATTCTTTCAGGATCAATTTTGACATCGTCCTTATTGATAATGTGTCCTAAGATTTTTCCCTCTTCTATGCCCAAAACTGACTTAGCCGGATTCAAAGAAATACCATACTTCCTACATCGCTCGAAAATCTACTTGAGATGACCGACATGGCTGGATAATTCCTTCAAAAATACAGTAAGATCATCTTGATAGATCTCAATGATTTTACCAATCAACTCCTTGAAAGCATAATCCATGGCCCTTTGGAAAGTAGCTCCTGCATTTAAAAGGCCAAAGGGCATTCTCAGATATTCAAAAGTGCCCCAAGGAGTTGTGAAAGTGGTTTTATGCCTATCTTCCTCTTGAATGACTACCTAATTATATCCAGAAAAACCATCTAGCATCGACATCATGCTTGATCCAGTGACCCGTTGGAGGAGGGTCTCCATGTTGGGGAGGGGGTAGTTGTCCTTCCGACATGCTATGTTTAGATTTCTGAAATCTATACATATCCTTAAACTCCCGTTCTTTTTTCTAACTACTACCAAGTTAGAACACCATGTTGAATGTCTTGTAGGAGCTATTTTTCCTGCTGTTAACATTTTTTCTAACTCCTTTTTAATGATTGGTGCTAACTTAGGATTTATTTGCCTAAGTTTTTGTCTGAAAGGCTTGCCCTTTTGACACTCTGGTTTCAAGGCAATAGTATGTTGAAAGACATCTTCCCTATAGGCTTTGAGTTCGTCATAAGTAAAGGCAAATACATCCCTATACTCTTTGACCAAGTTTATAAGGTTGTTCCTTTCTTTTTCGGAAGTATCTTTTCCAATTTTTATAATTTTAGGCTCCATTTCTGTCCCAATGTTGATTTCAATGTAATCCCATGGTTTCATTTGCTCAACAATGCTCTTTTTTCTGTCCTGCCTGTCAAAGATGTTTTCTAAAGCAACTAGACCATGTGGGACAGGATTATTAAATTGGTTGCCTTCTCCATAATATTCTTTATTTTCCTCCTCATCGTTTACCTTAAAGTTTAGGAATTCATCGACATTATGAATAAATCTCAAAATTTGCTCATCATCTTTGAAGACCTGCTAATGTTCTACATTATAAGGAACAGAAGGTCTGAAGTTAATCTCTAAAGGACAATCCCCCTCTAACATCTCATCCGATGGCTGAAGAGTTGACACTGAAACTGCAAGCTTATCGGAGGCACTATTTTGATCTCTAGGGATTGATTCTATATTAAGGGCATCAAAGAATTTCATTGTATCCCAGATTGCATTTCTATATTTTTTAAGTCTTTGACACTTACATGCAAACTAACCCTTAACTTGTTGGACAATTAAGTCAAAATCCCCTTTAATATTAATCAACTTGATCCCCATGACCTTGGCAATCTCAATGCCTAATAGAAGTGCCTCATACTCCGACACATTGTTAGTTGCTTCAAATTCCAATCTGAAAGCAAAGTTGAAAACCTTACCCTCTAGTGAAATAATGACAACACCAGCCCCCTTGCCTGTTCTAGAGTAAGCACCATCAAAATTCATTCTCCCTAATTCACTAAGTTTTTCAGTCTTTATTTCTTCTTGGAGGGGTTCCAAGAAGGTGGAGTTGATTTGATAGGTCTCATTTTCATCAGTGTGGTAAGCATACTCATTCAATGGTCTTTGAGGGTTTTCAACATGGTGTCTTTTTTCCTTTTTAGAATACAACTTAACAAATGAAAACTCCGATGCTAGTACGGTGGCATAGGTCCAATCCATTTGGATTGATCCTCCCAAAATGGCACCCCATTTCCTAGAAAGCAACATCCCCCATTTGTTCGGAACATCAATAACAAGGATGTCCATGGTGATTTGGATATTCGGATACTTAGCCAATCTAACTAACTGATTCTCAATCATCCCTTCAACTTTAACCGGCCTAGAATCCATGGCACACACATTCTGGTATGGCCTTGTAGTTGTTAAGTCAAGCTGCTGCATGACTTTGTTGGTCATGATGCTGGAACTAGATCCCGAGTCTAACATACAATTGTGTAGAAGAAGATCACCCATCATCAATGATACGTAAAAAGGGGGATGATCTTCTTTTCTTGGGTCCCTAGTATGTAGAACTATAGGTGGATCAGCAAAGACATTATTCGAGGTTTGCTCCACCGTATCAGAAAAGTGACCTTTTTAGGGGTAAGGGGCTTTACAGGATTTGAAGGACTTTCTTCAGTTTGAGGATCAACATTACTTGGAGGGTCTAGGATTTTCAAAAGTCTCTCTCTTTGTCCAGGGATTTTACATAATTCAAGGACTGGAACAGAAACTTTTGTATTTGCTAGCCAATTACCTAAGTCAAAAATTAAATCAACAATTTCTTTAGTTTCTACTTCTTTGGGAGGATTAGGAGCTGTTACCTTAGGAATATTCTATGTAGAAGACCCCTCTCTTGATTTTCTTTGATAAGTTATTCCCTTGAAGTTTTGAGTGTTGTTGATCTGCTCGGCTGAAGGCATCTCTCCATAGTATTGAGTTAAGTTGTCAACTTTCTTTTCAAAACGGTTGGCCTGTGGCCAATTTCCTATGGAGATGCTACGGATGTTATCTACGTTGTTGATATAATCAAGTTCGCTTGTCGACGTACTGGGACCACAACCTTTAGGGTGACCATGCTCCTGAACATAGCATGCATAGTGGCAACCAGATTCCTCATGGAAATCTCTGCATGCTCTGCAAAATGGCTGATATTGCTCAACCATGTTAGCCACCTCTAGCTGATGAGGAGGCCTCTGCTCATGGTTGGGGGGCTTTCTTTGCCAAGTTGGCTTGGCAGGAAAGGTTCTAGGAGCAGGATGAGTTTGAGTTCTTTCCATCGTTATCATCCTATTTTGTATCTCCTTCAACTGGGCTAAGTGTTTCTGTTTTGCTTCCTCCATATTTTTCTTCATTTCCCTTTTCATTTCAATCATCTGCTTTTCATAGGCATCCTTCATAGCTAATAAAGGATCCTTGTCTTTAAGTTCATTAATTTTCAAAAAGAGTTGAAGACCTTGAATAACCCTAGAGGTTGGATTCACCAGATGACTGCATGTTCAAGTCAATTTTAATTGCCATTTCCTGAGCTTGGACCAAGTTAGCAAGCTCCTTGTCTCTTATCTGGTATTGCATTTTGCCACAAAGTGCCTCAATGTAATAGACCAGAATGGTTGGTGTAGTTGGGGCATAAGCAGTGGGGATGGCTTTTGACAATTCAGTGAACCTAGTATTGAACTCATCCATTGTTTCCATATCCTTCTTTTTTATGTTGGTCAAGGACGCAAGTTGATGCCGAGGTTCTTTCTTTTCACTGAACTTGTTGGTGAAAGAGGTTTTGAAGGAAACTAGAGTATCGAAAGCATTATCCGATAAATTGTTATACTAGTCGCCGGCCTTTCCATCCAAAGATAGAGCAAATAACTTCATGTATACATCATCATGTTGGCTAACAGGATCACTAACATAAGCATTGATGCATCTAGAAAAGTTCCTTAGGTGCATGTTGGAGGTAGTGGCATCAGTGCCGGTATACATCGAGAGATTCTCGACAGCTTTGTCTGGAAGACGGTGGGGTTGACCTGCTATCTAAGAGAAGTCGAGCTAAGTAAAATACTCACCCATTATGTCAGAAACAGAGGTATTAGTGTTTATTTGAGAATTAGTTTCTAGAAATAAACTATGGATATCTGATAAACAGTGAGATCCAAGATCCTCAAGGATCCTATGAGAAGCAAGTTTATTTATCCTTCTCCTATAAACTTTTTCATGCTCAGGGATAAACCTAAGTAAACCTTCAGAGTTTCTTTTGGTTGAATACCTTGGTAACATTAAAGACAGTGGAGAAGTTATGACTGGTATGATTCTCGCTTTTTTTAAAAAATCTGCGGTCTCTCCAAGCTGAGCGCGCATTCTAGGGTTTCTGGCCTGCAGGCCTCGAGCCCATGGATCCCCCGGACCCTCGTCTGCAGCCCCCCCTTCCTCTCGATTTTTCAACCGCGCCGACATTCCTGAAGTGAAGCTCTCCTTCGCCGCCTCAAAGAGAAAAGCAGTCTCCCTCTCTAAGAAAGGCCTCATTGGCTTGTTCACTGGGCTTTGGTTGTCCCCTCGCTCAGTTGAAGTATGGCTTAACAAAAACTGGAGAACCCTTATTCAAGGTGAGGTTCAACAAATCTTCTGTGGCAAAGGTTATTTCGCTTTCATTTTCAAAAAGAAGGAGGACCGTGACCTTATTTTTAGGAATGGCCCTTACTTCATGGGCCCAAGAGGCATGTACCTGAACAAATGGGATCTCTCTTTCAACCTAGAAAGGGACATTCCTAAGGCTTTTCCAGTCTTGGTGAAGTTACCCCATCTCCCTCTCCACTGTTGGAATGACAAAGACTTTCGAGCAATAGGGAATACTTTGGGGAAATACGTGGACAAGTCTAAGCCAAAAGCTCCTATGTTCTCATGCGCCCAAATCTGTGTTGAAGTTGATCTTGAAAAGGGCCTGCCGGAATCCATTAATCTCTCCATTGACGGATGGAATCATTTACAAACTGTGGATTACGAACAAATCACTTTCAAATGCAAATACTGCCATGAATACGGGCATTTTGCTAAATCTTATCCAAAAAAGCCAGAGAAATCCAACTCAGAAAGCCCGCAAGAAGAGGGATGGAATGTTGTAAGCGGGAAGAAGACTGTAAAGAACTCATCCTCTAAACAGCCTCACATCCTGCCAAAGAGCGCCCCCAGAAACAGGTTCGAGGTTCTTCAAACTAAGTCTCAAGAGATAGAAACCCTAGAGGAAAATGTTGAAGATGCTCTCCATCAGGAAGATGAAACACCTGTAGAAGTACCACCCCAAAAGGAGAAGGATGACCTCGAAGAGGATTTGGCGCAGCCTTCGACAAGGAAGGAATATGCAACAAATTCAAAAGGGTCGGTTACAAGATCTAGGGCAAAAGCATGCACTAAAGAATCTACAGACATCTCTACTGAAGAACAAGAACCCCTCTCCAAGAAAGGAAGAAATTCCAACAAGACAATACGGGAACAAGAAGCAGGAAGGGAAAACGCAGTAGGGAAACAGTCTAACCTAGACTTTCTAGTCAAACCATCACAAGCAAGTACCTTCTCAGTGCAGAAGAGGAAAAAAAGGAGAAGGAAAAGGCACTTAGACAACTCAAGAAATAATGAAGCTAGTCTCCTGGAATTGTAGAGGATTAGGAGGTTCCAAAAAATAGGAGTTATCAAAAGATTTAAAACAATGGAATCAGCTTCAATCCTTCTCATCCAGGAGACAAAAAAAATGGTAGAAGATAGCCTTGCAACCCTTAAAAGATTCTGGCCAAAAGGAGACGAACTAGCCACCAACGCATCTGGTGCCTCTCGAGGCCTTCTCTGTTGGTGGGACGTTGAAAAATTTGTTATGCATTCTGCCATTGCGAACAAAAATTGGCTTTTCATCCAATTAGAAAATAAAGAAAAGAAAGAAATGTTCTGGATTGGGAATATTTATGGTTCGCCTATTCATGCCCAGAAAGATAGTTTTTGGAACTCCCTGGAAGAACAATGTGAAGGTAAATCCCTTCTCCCCTGCTTCATAGCGGGGGACCTCAATGTTACTATCTCCGCAGATGAACACAGAGGTGGAACTAAGGTTAAAAATCCCTTTGGAGAAAGGTTGGAGGACCTTATTTCGCAATGGGGCCTCTCAGACATCAAGTCGAAGAACGACACCTTCACTTGGAGCAACAAACGAATTGGACCTAGCCACATTGCTGCTAGACTGGATCGGTTCTTGGTCAGCACCCATCTCCTCAATTCTTACCCTGAATCCAAACTACTGTGCTCAGCCATCTCTGATCACAAGCCTATCTGTCTTTTCTTCCCGCCCTTGGAAAATTTGGGGCCTCTTCCTTTTCGCTTTAACCATCTTTGGCTTGAATCTGGAGGAGTTGAGGATATCATCACTAACGCCTGGCACTGATTCATTCCAGGCTCTCCATCTTACTCATGGGAGCAGAAAATCAAAAGGGTTAAAGCAGCCCTCAAATCCTGGGCAAAACACCATTACCATGAGCCTTCTCAACAGAAAGCAGAAATTATAAAGAATATGGAAGCCCTCCAAGCGGAAATGGAAGAAAGTGAGATCACCAAGGAGCACCTTGTCAAAGAAATAGAACTTGAAACAAGTCTGCAAAAAATCTTAAGGCAAGAGGAGGAGGGATGGAGGCTTCGATCACGTATCCTTTGGCACAAAGGGGGAGACCAAAATACCAAATTCTTTCAAAACCAATGCAAGGATAGACAAAGGTGGAACACTTTGTGGGAGCTCAAAAATGAGGACGGCTCAGTCATCACCGGGCAAGCGACAATCAGTACGGAGGTAAGAATTTTTTTTGAGAATTTGTATAATGATGAAGAGTCGTCTCGCAAGAATGTATGGAAGAAATGGTTCGAGACATCCCAGCTCTAATCAGTCCAGAGGAAAGCCTTTAGCTTGAATCCCCCATCTCAAAGGAAGAGGTCAAGAAAGCCATACGGTCCCTACATCCGGATAAAGCCCCAGGCCCTGATGGCTTCCCTATCTGCTTCTATAAAACCTTTTGGTCCCTAATAAAAAAGTATCTTATGCACCTTATCTCCTGAATGGCGAAAGGCAAAATGGGAGGAGCCACAAATTCCACCTTTCTGGCTTTGATTCCAAAAGAGGCAAATCCCTCCTCCATCAAAAGGTTCAGACCCATTTCCCTCTGCAATGCCTCTTACAAGATCTTTTCAAAAGTCCTATCCCTGAGACTAAAGCCTATCATTCACTCTTTGATCTCCCCAAATCAAGGAGGCTTCATCTCGGGCCGGCAAATTAGTGATAACATTCTGATGGTTCAGGAGGTGACTCATTCCAGCACCAAAAAGGGCGAACCAGGTATGGCCATCAAGTTGGACTTGGCCAATGCCTTTGATCGGTTAAGGCATTCCTTCATTCTTATGGTCCTAAAGAAATTTGGTTTTCCCCCCATCTTCATCAACCAAGTGCAAGCTTGCATAAACTCTCCGTGGATAGCCCCCTTAATCAATGGCAGACCCTCTGAATTTTTTAAAGCCTCCTGAGGGATAAGGCAAGGGTGTCCTCTCTCCGCTTTTCTTTATATCCTGGTTGCTGACTCCCTAAGCAGAAGACTCACTAGACTACAAGTTGAAGGATCTCTTCCGGGCCTCTCCTTCCAGAATGGAGTCCTTCCCATCAACCATGCCCTATTTGCAGACGATACAATCCTGCTTGGGATAGCCTCCCCTCAAATAGCCAGAAATTTCCTAAGACCCCTTGACCTTTTCGTCCGTTCCTCTGGAAGCTTAGCCAATCTGAGCAAATGTCAGCTCTATGGATGGAATTGTAATGCAGCAACTCTTCACAGCATATCACATATTCTGCATATCAATGCCACTCTTAATTGGACTCATTTCACTTATCTGGGCATTCCCATAGCCAAAAAGTCTTTTGCCTCTGCTATGTGGACTCCGATCATTCAAAAAATAAAAAACAAGATCCAATCTCTGGGATCTAAGTGGTTAACCTCGCAGGGAAAACGACCCTCATACAGTCTATCCTTTCCTCCTATCCAATTTACACTAGCTCGATGGTTCTAGCTCCCAAAAATGTCATCAACAATATATGTAAGGAAATCAGAAAATTCCTTTGGCAAGGAGGAAAGGTCCAGACAAAGAAATTCCATCTAGTCAAGTGGGACATAGTCAAAAGGACAAAAAATAAAGGTGGCCTGGGCATTAGGGATCCGGAGCAAATGAACAAAGCCCTGGGAGCAAAGCTGATCTAGAGGTTGGCTACAGGTAAGAAAGAATAGTGGAAAGAAATAATCAGGAAAAAATACATCGAAAGGCCAAGATCAAAAATTTTAAACAGCGCATGGACTGGTAAGGGAACCTCTTTCTGGCAGCTGTGCAAAGCATCTCTCAATATAATTCAGTCTAACTACTATTGGATCCTAGGCAAGGGTAAAAAATCAATGTTTGGAATTGCAGCATTCTAGGATAGCCTCCCCGTTCCTCGCTCCCAGGCTTGACTTCTCTTTCCGATTGGGCCTGCACTCGGGGCTTTCATACTCTTTATGACCTCTCAATGTGGGATTCGACGGGGTGTTGGATTGGCTGGAAAGATCTTCACCCTCCAGCCCATTTGGAAGAAGCCTCGATCCTCTTTCTCTCATCCCTTCATGGCTTGTCCCCATCACGAGAAACAACAAGAGATCGCATTGGTTGGGGTAAATCTGGGCAGTACACAGTCAAGGAGGGATACATGAGACTCTCCTTGGAGCCGACAGCAAATGATCGTCTTTGGAGGAAGGTATGGCATCCAGACAGCATCCCTAAAGTAAATTCTTTCATCTGGACTCTGATGCATAATAAACTTCTCATGGCTGAGAATCTTAGGAAGAGAGGGACAGCAGGACCCTCTCAGTGTGCTCTTTGCAACATGGAAGAGGAAACATCAAATCATCTTTTTCTTTAGTGCAGAATTTCATTGAAAATATGGCAGTGTGTTCTCCCTTCGGGATTTCTTTTCAACCCCCCAGGCTTGGTGGTTCAGCTTCTTGAGGATTGGCCCAAACAATTCCCTGGTACTCTCAACAAAAATCCCATCCTCAGTCGCCTTTGGAACTCTATCCCCAAGAATCTCTGCTGGCAACTGTGGATAGCTAGGAATAAATCCATCTTCAATGATCAAAAATTCGTTCCGGCTCGTATAGCTTCTAAGGCGGTGGGAATGATAGCTGAAAAGTTCGCCTCAAATGACATCAGCTTTCCTAATGATAAGCACATCTCTGAGCCTTATACAACTTGGTGTAAAATCTTTTTAAAAGAAAGGAGCCCCCTTCAATTCAAATCTTCACATAGAAAAACAAAACATCCCTCAAGAACTCTTCCTTGGGAAATAAGAACAAACAGCAGTGACTTCAAGACCTGGCTAAGAGAAAGAAATTCCTATGCTTTCTTTTTTGATGGTGCCTCGAAGGGCAACCCAGGGGTGGCAGGTGCGGGGGGATTCTTCTGGATCCCAAAGGACATATTGAACAAACCTTCGCTTGGGGTCTTGGCTATAGGACCAATAACAAGGACCAATAACGAGGCCGAGTGGTTGGCTCTCCTACAGGGAATGAAAATTCTAGCCAACAAAGACCTCTCCAAGATCGCGATTTTTGGAGATTCTCGACATGTCATATATAAAATGCTTAATGGATACACCGTCGGCTCTATAAAATGTCGTCGTCTACATGACAAAATCACTCCTCTCATGTCCAAGTGTTATGAATTCTTCCACATCCTCCGCACAAAGAACTCAGCAGCTGATGCCTTGGCGAAAATGGGGGCCTCTCTACCCCAAGGTCAATTTTGTCTAAATGGCCAAGTCCCTCACCTCAAACCTATTCCTTAATGAATCATTGGGACTCCAATTTCTACCCTCATTGTATAATTTTCTCCTTCGTGGATACCCATAAAGGGACTAATGTTTTTCCTAAGGACCCCAAAGACTTACACATCCCTTATCACTCCAACCTTACTCACCCTTATCACTCCATCCCTCTCCACTCCATTGCCTCGTGGCCTTCTCTCTCCGCTGGCATCAACTACATGGACAATCACGAAGGGTCTCCAGTCTTAACGAGCTGTCCTGCCTCTCTTCATCCTTCCGTCGCGTGGCTCCACCATTGCACCTACCATCCCTCGGTCCCTGCAGGCTTTAATGCTCACCTTCCTTGGGTTTATTGCTCCTGCCTCTCGCACGCTCCGGGTCTTATTGCTCCCTCCACTATGTCTTCTCCTCGAAGCCGTTCTCATCCTCATTTTACTCTTGGCCATGGCTCTTTTCGCTATGTGATTTCTCTGGAAAAAATTTTGTTGGATGTCATTGCAGGGGTCGACGAAGGCTGGTTGCAGGAAATTCCATGGGAAACTCTTCCTCTCACCAGGGTTTTCGTGAAGGAAAGACTGGCCCTAGCCGCTTTCTCCACCTGTTTATGCACTACCCATTCTGGTGTTTCTCTGTGGTTTTCGAATATTGGCTCAGGGCTCAGCCTCTCCATTGACGACCAGTCCTTCATAGTAGGTAGTAATTCGATATTGGGCTGTCACTGTTCAGGGTGGAAAGAAGGTGCAGTTGGCACTCTCTCCTGCCGAAACAAGAAAGACCGCAACTCCCTCCCGCAGGAACTCAATACCCTTAAGTTGATTCTTGGTGGTCTCTCTGTTGACGAGCAGACTCAAGTGTTTGTTGGTGCAGTTTGTGCTCTCCATAACAATTTCTCCCAAATTGAAATTTCTCCTGGACAAGGCGGAATGGCGCAGGCTAATGAGAACGCTGGGATAGCCGATTTGAAGAAAAATCTCAGGTGTTTATATGAAATGATGGCCATTGGCATTATGGACAACAAGGAAATTGCTCAGGAGGTTAAGAGTATGGGGGAAGTGGTCAGCTACACTTCTTAACAAATCAGTAATCATGACTCCAGGATTGATGACACTGAAAGCAACTTCAGGGAAATGATGGGCAAGGTGGATAGAATTCAAGAAGACCTCCAGCGCTTAGTAAGCATGAACCAATGCAGCAAGGCTCTTGAAACTCCAGCAGCAGCAGCGCACCCCATGGAGGAGGAATTGGTTGTTCAGCCTATGAATCCCCCAAGCAATCCTTAATGGTTTTCTAAGTTTTTATGTTTTATTGTCTTTTACTTTGCCGGTAGTTTATAAGGGTATGCACTACCCCAGGCATTAGATGTTTTGTAAAAACTCTCTGTGGAGTTCTTTGGTCATCCCCATGGACCAGTTTTGTTTTCTCCATTTTTGAACTGCAAGAACTCTCCGTTCTCGCTTTTCCTCTGTAATGAATGGAGTCTCCAGATGGATTTCAAGTCTAAGATTAGCGAGGTGATTAAACAAAAAATCTATCAAAAAAGGTAAAAACTAGAAAAAGCTAAGGTCGTTCAGGGACAAAAAATTTTGTCCCTGGCAATGGCGCCAAAAGATGTTGTCCTCCGATTGCACACCAGCAGCAGAAAATTTCCAAAAGCTATCTCCTCACTTAGGAAAGTGGGAGAGGTGTGACCCTGGGGGCAAGCACAGAGCTAGGTACTGTCACCTACTCCTAGCTCCTTCATTTAGGCTAACTCCTAACAAAGCCAAGGGGGGTAGTCCCTACAAAAGAGTTTCTATGGCTCTTAAGTTGTTAAAGTGTTTTAATGGTTACAGATGTGGATGGGTGTTGTTTAGGAGTTATTGTAATTAAATGTGTTTGTTTATTATGAGTTTGACAAATAAATCAAAGCAATCCACGTTGCTAGCAAGAGATTAAAAGATAAGCAATAATTCAGAAATTCACAAATATGCATTCACAGATAGAAATTAAAAAGGCCACAGACAAATGATCCAAATATAACAATTATGCAGATTAAAAGGCCAGTGCTTTATGGAGTTGAAATACTGAAATGTGTAAAGAATTTAACAGCAAATCTTGAGATAAAACTAGTGAATATTAAGTTGTGCAAGTGCTCTTGGTATATTTTTAAGGATTTTACGTGATCTTGCTTATGGTGTCAACGAAGGTTTGTCAAAATCCGGGAGAATATTCCAAGTTTAATCTGTTGAAGACATGATGGCCCGCCCAATATCCCAGGCTGGTATTGCGAAGATTGACCAGCTAGCTGAGAAGCTTAGACAGCGGGGAGTTCCGGCGCCTCTACTAAGAAGAACTTAGGAAAATTCCCTACAACGCCGGTGCGTTGGTTATGGGGTTTAATTTTATTACGTTTCTCTTGCAAGATTAGAAATCCAATGCTGTTTCTTGGTACTCCGATTTTGAAGTCGGTCAGAGCATACTCCGGCAAGGAGAAAACGAAGTTAATTAATTATTATGGGGGTGTGAGTTGCAAATTTTATTAAGTTAATTAATTAAGACTCTCCGACAGAGAGCACTCTTGACCTTGTCTTATGACAAAGGTTCAAGAGACTTATCTAATCTAAATGCCTAATGCAAGGATATGCAATTCTAACAATGCTCTCCGATAGAAAGTGCTCTTGACTTGTGTTACTCCAAGTTCAAGAGACTTAATTAATTGATTAAGAAGAAAAAGTAAAGATCTAAACTACCCAAGAGTCTCTTTCAGGCTTTTTACGGCCCTAATCGAGAAAGCAAGGGGGTAAGCAAAACTATATCAAAAAGTAAAGAAACTATACATTAGCCTAGTAAATAATCAAAGAAACATTTTTACTTCAATTTTCATGAATGATAAACTAATCATCAAATAAACTATCTAACTTCAATGAAAAGATAAACTTCTAAAAATTATGAACTATTCTATCCTACTTTTAGCAAAACATGAAACAAAGCATGAAAATGGGGTGATGATACAAGCTTCCCCCAAATGGGGGAAGAGGGGTGTGAGAGCGTAATCCCACTTGCTCTTTATTAATTTGTTTATAATGCTTTCCTTTTGCTGCCTTTTTTGTTTCTTTATTTACTCCTGGAAGGCCTTTGGAGCAATCTACAGAAGGGGAAGAGAAGAAGAGGGAATTTATGGTTTTTTAGGACTTGATTCTTCAGAATTTCGCCAGCATTTCCATTGTACCTGTCACAAAAGTAAAAAATCAGCAAGCACGTATTGTTAAAATATGGTAGGAAAGACAATGCAAAAGAAAAGAAAAAAATTGAAAAAAAAATTATACTTAGAAATTTTTTTGAACATTCACATGCAAAGCATAAAATTTTCCCTAGGTCTAATGAAGGAAACTAGGTCTAGCAAAAGCCCTAAAAACAGATCTGAAATAATGAATAATGAAACTTGGATCTATTTTATGAGCAATTGCAAAAATTTAAAGAAGAAGGGTAGAGAAAGAAGTTTCTTGTGGATGGAACACAAGTAAATGGGAGGAAGAATCCGGCTTTCTTTCGAATGGGAAGAGACTGATCTTGTAGGCCCTGCAATCACAATATGTTAAAAGACAGGTTGCTTGAAGCTTGGGCTGGATGTAGCTGAACTCACACCCTTCTTCAACCTGTGACCTGCTAATACCAAAACTCAGATACAAGTGAGATCATATATATGAAAAGTATGCTAAGAAAATTCAATCGAGATCAATACTACGTATAACTAACTACTCATATTCATCAAGATTAGAACCTACTTTGCATAAATAACTGAATTGAAACTACAAACAGCTACTCTATCGTGCCAATAGTGGCCCTCTTGAGCTTAACACATAAATAGATCTCCTTCAAGTAAAAAAAGAGTAAAGGCTTTAAGAATAGTATCACCTCAACCATAGAACATTCACCACATGCAAAAAGAGATGGACCTCCAAAGTCGAAAATCTTATTAATCAAATGGAAGCGAAGCTTAATACAATTTTCGCAGAGTAACTCTAGCACAAAAAGTTCCATTCGAATAGAGCTAAAGAAGCCTCTATTTATTCAATGAGAGAAAACCCAAAACCCTAAAACCAAAAATCTTGACCTAACTGGCCTGGAAGCTAACCGAGAACCCAGACCTAAAGAAGATGAGCCAAGAGTGAGAGGAGGCCTCCACCTAGGCAAGGCACCCCCACTCCAACCCTAAACACTGAAAACAAGCAGATGAGGAAGCCGCACGTGTGAAGATGCCCTCTTGAGGAGAGGGGCATGAGCTAGATGATGAGGGCGTGAGCATTGAGGAGGCACCATTTGCTAGGTTTGGATGAGCCATATGCTAGGTATGGAGGAGCCACTACCCAGTAATCATCAATGCAAGAGCTAGTCCTGCCTCAATCAAAACATCAAGACAATACATACTCTCCACCTCATCCAATTCGTGAGCCAACTGAAGAGGGCAAATTTGCTAAGTAAATGTGTCATCAATATTCACTGAATGCTGACTGAAGCTACCTCCTATTAACTCAAATCATCATGAATGCCCATTGCCATGTGATTTTGCATTTCATTTCACCGAATTCAGACTAATTTGGAGAGATTTGGATTTTCTCCAAAATAATCATTTTAATTAATTAATCAATATTTTCCCCAAAACTGACTTTTTTGAGAAAATATGCGTTATGTGGCCAAATGATGATCTGAAAGTTGAATCTGGCTGGCTGGCTGATCAAGAATGATTTTTGGCTTAAGGTTAGAGCCTTCAATAACTGAATTTGGGTTCCGGATAAATAACTTATTGCAATTTGAATTTTTCCATTTAAATTATGAAAAAATTTAATTAAAAACTTAGGAAAAATTTAAAAATTAAAAAAAAAAAAAAATTTAACGCGTCCGGTAAAAAAAATTTGGAATTTTTTTTTAGGGTCCTAGTGACTTAGGACATGACCATGCTCTATTCTAATAATGCCTAGTAGGTTTATATATACTCAGTTGGGCTCTAATAACCCCACAAGACCCAGAATTCAAAATCGGGCATTTCAGCATTGGAGGAAGCGGGAGAAAACCTTGTCAATTATACTCAGCTATAGGCAAAGCATAATTATCAAGGGAAGAAAACTCCTTGGAATACCTTAGTTGAAAATTTACGTCTTTGGAGACCGAACCACTCAAAACACCCTACTAGCACATTTTATTACAAACCCTGCAGGGCCATGGTCAAAATTATTCAAACAAAAAACTGACTAGACACAAAGGCGGATCATTTGATACACTGGAATCAAACATTGGTCATGTTTGTCAACTGGCGGCTCCTCAGGTAACCCAACTATGGTACAAAAAAGTTGGAAACACTCACTTTGAGGAGCCTATTTTCCTACTCTAAGCATGATATAAAAAATGTTAGATGTAATCATAAATCCAATGTAGCCACCTAAGCATTTTGTGGTCCGCTGAATGCACACCAGCTGCAGAAATCTTCTAAAAGTTGTCTCCTCACTTATGAAAGTGGGAGATGTGTGGCATTGGAGACAAGCATAGAGCCAGGTACTGTCACCTACTCCTAGCTCCCTTGTTTAGGCTAACTTCTAATGAAGCCAAGGGGGGTAGTCCCTAACAAAGAGTTTCTATGGCTCAATGTATTTTAAATGTTTTTGGTGTATGGTGATGTGGATGGGTGTTGTTTAGGAGTTTATTATGGTGAAAAGATCACAGATCTAAAACTTAAATAGCACAAAGGTAGACTTGCAATAATTGAAGGACAACACAACTGATTGATTTAAGCAAAGACATCCATAATGAAATAAAATATGCACTTCAAATATATAAATGAAATGAGCAAAAGACCAGTGCCTTATCCGATGGGTAACAGAGTCAAGATTGTAGTGCTTGGGATGCAAAGATACAAGCGTTCAGTATGTTTGTGAGATCATTATGCAAGTGTTCTTTGTAAATTTTATAAAGTTTTAGTGATCTTAATTATTATGGCTAAGAACACAAGGTATCAACCAGAAGATATACCTTCAGTGGCTCCTCTCAATGACATGTCGGACTGTCTAGTATTCCACGCTAGGTGTCCAAGGAACTTAACCAACGTGATTGAACTCTGAGACAACGGTTTGTTCCGGCGTCACTAGCAAGAATTTTCCCACTACCTCAGTATTTATCGACAACGCTGGTTCATTGGTTATGGGGTTTACTAATGTTTGCACTTGTCCAATTAACAAATCCAACCACCATTCTGAGTACGAATCCAACTTTTTAGAGTCGGCAGAGCATACTTGGTGGCGGAAAGCAACGAAGTAAATTTTAGTGGAGAAATGTGAGTAAGAAGTATTTTATTAATTATGAGTACACAGATGAACCTCTCTGATAGAGAGTGCTCTTGACTTTGTCTTATGACAGAAGTTCAAGAGACTTTGGCTAATCTATATGCCTAATGCAAAGAAAATGCAATGTAACTATGCTCTCCGACGAAGAGTGCTCTTGACTTGGTTTATAGCAAGGTCAAGATACTTTGGTTTCTTTTAAAAAGACAAGCAGATTGTAAATGCGGAAACCAAGTGATAGCTCAAAAAGATTAATAAACAATGACTTGAAAGAAACTAGCTTAGCAAAATTAAACTGAACTAGCAACTAGTGTTCTAAGCATAAAATGAAATTACTCTAAGCATGCTAATAACCAAACAAAAGGACAACCCAAGGCTCTTCCCCAAATGGGGGAAGGAAAACACAAAGTGTGGGAGGCCTTATCCCACTTAGCCTTTTTATTAATCAAGTACAATATTTTGGATTTTCAACATTTTGGGAACTAAAAGTAAGCAAAAACTTCGAACAAGAAGTCTTATGACTTCTTTTACAAAAAGGAGAGTGAGAAGCTTTAGATCTTCTCATTAAACATCGTCTTCATTAGCTTTTGGATCTTCCTTATGGTTTCTTGATGTGTTTCTCTTCTTCTTTGGGTAATCTCCAAGTGTTTTAGGTTCAAGTCTCTTTTTGCTACACCTTTGCACTTTATTCTCCTCTCAATACCTACAACAAACAAAAATCCAAACAACTCATGCACCCATTAGTCATTATCAAAATAAATCAAACTTGAAACTAATCTAAGATTAAGATCTACAAACTTAAATCTAAGGTGCAAAAAATTTACATGCAAAGTGGGAAAGAAGAAATGGGTAAAATGGAGCAAAAAGAGGGCTGAAATGAATGAGGAAAAGAGGAAAAAATGAGCGAACAACAGTGAAGAATGCTGCAAAGAAGTGAAGGAAGAGGCTGAAAATAATGACAAAAGAGGGCAACCAACAAAAAGGATAGTTGGCTGCAACAAAAGTGAAAAATGGGGCAGCGACAGGGGTGAAAAGAGGGCAGCGAAAGAGAGGGAGAAGGTGATGAGAACAAGGTCTTGAAGAAGGGGAAGAAATCGCAAAAAAGACAGTAACCAAGTAACTAGAAAGAGTTTTTTAGAAACTTGTTGGAGAAGGCAAGAAAGATCCGGAACTGCTTGCAACCCTGCAAACAAAATATATTAATAATGGAACATTTGTATGGTGAAGGTATTAGATGTCGAGAGCTCCTACTAGGTGCAATCCCCGAAGACACAAACACTCAATGCAAATTTGATTAGAACCCTAAGTACTAGATTGTTAGTCTTCAATAAACATAATAATCAAATTGCAATACAAGGGTAGGGTGAAAGAGATATTACTTCACATAGGATGAAGACACAATTCCAAAAGCCCATCAAATGACCTCCAAAGTCTCAATATTTTATTAACAAAAAAAAACTTACAAATTCCACCAAAGTTTCTAAGCCAAACTCTCCATCTGAATAGAGCTCCAAGAGTCTCTATTTATACAAAAACCAAGCCCTAGGGGGGACTTTATGAACTAAAGAGAGAGTCCAGATTTAACTGAGTTAAACCTGAACTTGAACCGGAGCTGAACTGAGCTTGAATCGGAGCTAAATTGAGCTTGAACTGCCAACACACCCGGCACCCAATCAATTCGGCGAGTCTCTCTGATGTCATGCGATTGTACGGCACATTGGAATCAATCTCTCAATCTTTGCAATCCCCTGATCTACCCACTCGCATGACATACACTCAACAACTCGCATGGATGGATAAATAATAAATCACATTTCCAAAGTTTGCAACCCCAAATGGTTCAGCGTGAGCTTCATACTCACGTCACTCATGAAATAAAACGAGACCACCACCATTTGCTTGTATACTCCATGGTTTAAAACATTAATATTTAACGTGGTGGAGCCCACCAATCCTACTAACCTCAAACCACATAATCCACAGCACGAGTCCTCATGTAGCTAGCGTGAGCTTTCTCATGATGTTGAGGTCACCACCTTATGACACATTCGCTAGCTATGAATTGAGTGTGACATCACAATGGTTTATAAAATAGTATAATTCTTAAGAGGGGAGGGCCCCCCAATCCCACTCATCACCATCAGAACCTTTTACATTCACCGTCACCTTCCATTTTTTAATTTAACTCAAACTTAAAAAATTAAACCAAAGTCTATCCTCCACTATATGCTAAAGGGAGTCGTAACTCAACATGGGACCCATGCCAAGTCATCCCCGCCACTTTTTTAATTAATTTTGATTTTTTTTTAATATTTTGACTTTGGTGCATTTTGTCCAAACTTAGCATTTAAATGCTACTTTGGCGCTCTATTAGCTAGATATGCTTTTTGGGATGCTTCGGCCAGCTGAAACATAGTGAAAGTGGTCCCCTGGGGTAAAGATGCTGCTCCGGGCTTGAAAATGAACCCAACCATGCCGAAAACAGACTCCGGATCACATATTTTCTATATTTTGAATTTTTCCAATTAAACCATTAAAAAATGGCTTAAAAATGGAAAAAAGATTTTTTATCGGAATCCAACGAAACTCTAGGGGGGGCTAGTACATGTTCATACGACTCAATCGGAATGCCTAGCATGTTGAAAAACACTAACACGAAGGCTCTAATAACCTCCTAAGGCCGAAACACCAAGACAACTACCCCAGCTTTAGAGGTGCGAGTGAAAAACTCTGAAATTATTAGTCGTTTGTTGAACAACCAATAATAACTAAGGGAAAAAACACCATGGGCTAGTGCTTGATGCTAAGTCCGGGAAGCCGAGCCTTTTATAAAAATTTAAATGCTAGGATATTTTTTACAATTTCCCCAGGGGGGTATGAACATGTATTTACAAAAAACTTCAAACGGACTCCCAGAAAAAGGCTCGTGGACTTCTGAACTCTGATCATGAACAAGTGTACTTGTTCAATACTCTGGTGGCTCACCGAAAAATCCACTAAGTGCAAAATTAGTGGATAACACATTTTATTAATGTAAAAAGGTTTTTCCTTGTCTTTGGTTACCAGCCAAAACAAGAATATTTTATTCAGAAAATGCAAACTTGCGTGATGATCCAGAATGGGTGGGCTGGATGGGGAATCATAGGCATGAATAATGTCGTCGAACTTCTTCCCAAACTGGTAGGTGCTCTTGCAGGATTCTTCCATCCAAGATTGGATAGGATTGATGTAAAAATCTGTATGATGAGGCAGATCATCATACTCATCAAAAGGGCTTATCTGGTGATAACTCTGTGTGTAAGCCAAAAGCTGCTCCCAATCATAAGGAACATCTATATGTGAAGAAGATGGCTGAGGAAAAACTTCAGCTAATTGCATCCCATCTGATTCTTCACTGCACTGCTTCTCCAGGTCCTCGTTACAGATATTCAAATACAACTCTGACTGATCATAGGAAAACTCCGACTGCTCTTCTTTACAATTTTCATAAGCTTCAGAATAGAAACTCCCCTCGCTGGACACATCATAGATGGGATTCTCAAAATATTTTCAAAAGTATCATAGGTTGGATTTTCAATAAAAGTCCAATAGTCATCATTGCCATCTATGTTAGATATGAGAGATGCCTCATCACTGGTATCAAGTCCTTGGCTACACTCCTCATTCTGCTCAAAACAATCTTCTTCAAAAAGTTGGGTTTCAAAAATATCACAAGGGACCCAACTTTCCAAATATTTGTCATCCGGAGGAGAACATGAAGGATTCACATCACACAAAACTTCTAAGATTGGATTTTCAATTAAAGTCTCGTGGTCATCATTTATGTCAGGCGTAAGGGACTCTTCATCACCTGTATCATGGCCTTGACTGTACTCTCTAGCTTGGCTTCAGGTTTCTGTGGTGACAGGATGGAGCTACCCAACTGTGTTAATGTAATCAGGCTCTCTTGAATATTGTTTTTCCTCTCTCCAACTCTCTCTTAAAATATTATGCATGTCACCTACATAGTTTATATACTCAGGCTTGCTTGATGACGCTCTGGGACCACAACCTTCAGGGAAACCATGTTCTTGAACATAGCATGCATAATGGCAGGTAGATTCCTCATGAAAGTCTTCACAAGCTCTACAAAAAGGCATATAAATTTCAACCATGTTAGCAGCCTCTAGCTGATGAGGAGGCCTCTGTTCATGGTTGGGTGCTTTTCTTTGCCAATTTACTTTTGGAGGGAAAGTTCTAGGGGCAGGTTGTGATTGTGCCCTCTCCATACTGATAACTTTGTTCTGTATCTCTTTCATCTGGGCCAGATGTTTATCTTCCATTCTCTCAATTTGGGCTAGATGTTTTCCTTCCATTTTTTCAAGTCTCTCCTTCATTTCCATCATTTGTTTTATATAAGGATCCTCTTCCTTCAAAGGAGTTGAGGACCTTGAATAACCAGGAAGGTTAGACTCTCCTGAAGACTGCATGTTTCTATCTATCTTGACTGCTAATTCCTGTGCTTGAAGAAGAGTAGTGGGTTCCTTATCTCTAATCTGATACTACATCTTCCTACTAAGTGCTTCAATGTAATAAAGCAAGATAGATGGTGCAGGTGGTTTATAAGTGGCAGGAATGACATTAGATAGTTATGTGAACCTCTGGTTAAAATCATCCATAGTCTCATTCTCCTTCTTCTTTATGTTTGTCAAGGAAGCCAGTTGATGCCTAGGTTCCTTCTTTTCACCGAACCTGTTAGTGAAGGAAGTCTTGAAAGTTTCGAGTGTAGCAAAGGAATTGTTTGGTAAATTGATGTACCAATCACCATCCCTTCCATCCAAGGAAAGAGCAAAGAGTTTCATATAAACATCATCATGTTGATGTGCAGGATCACTGATGAAGGCATTAACACATATGGAGAAACTTCTGAGATGCATAGCGGAAGTGGTGGCATCAGTGCCAGTGAACATAGGGAGCTTCTCTACAGCTTTGTCTGGAAGACTACAGGGTTGACCTGCTATCTGAGAGAAGTCGAGTTGAGTAAAATACTCACCCATTATGTCAAAAAACAGTTTTGATTATTATTTTCTTGAAACAAACTACGGATGTCTAAAATAGACTCAGATCCAAGATTCTCAAGGATCCTACGAGAAGCTAGCTTATTCGATCTCCTCCTATAACCCTGTTCGGGCTCAGGGATGAAATTGAGTAAGCCTTCATAGTTTCTTCTAGTTGAATACCTTGGTAAGTTATTTGACAGTGGAGTCGCCAGATGGATTCAAGTCTAATTTTAGAGATTTGATTGGACTAAAAATCTATCAAAAAGGTAGAAAACTAAGAAAAAACTAAGGTTAAAAGTCGTCCAGGAACAAAATGATTTGTCCTCGGCAACGGCACCAGAGATGTTGTCTGCCAAGATGCACACCAACAGCAGGAATATTTCGAAAGTTGTTCCCTCACTAGAAGTGGGGAAGGTGTGGCCTTAGGGGCAAGCACTGAGCCGGGTACTGTCACCTGAATCCCAGCTCCTTTGTTTAGGCAAACTCCTAACGAAGCCAAGGGGGATTGTCCCTAACAAAGAGTTTTTTTTATGGCTCTTGTGTTTTTAAGTGTTTTTGGTGCCGATTGATGAGGATGGGTGTTTTTTAGGAGTTTTTGAATGATTACAACTTTATAATGATGAAATAAAATAATCACAAGATAAATGCAAGATCACAATATTGAGGAAACAACCACTTGATAATTTAAAGCAAGACAACCACAATAATATAAATGCTCCAGATAGAGATTATTTATTGGAAGGGTTTGAACTATTTGTTGGAGAATTGGGTTGAATAAGAACTGGAATCGATTGAAAAGCTTTTGGAGAGTTATTTAAGATTTTCCAAGGCGAATTGATTGCCCTCCAATAAAAGCTCGAGGATTGATCTTTAATATTTTTAGTATGATTTCGAATGTATGTTAATGAAGTTTTAGGAATGTTTCGACTCCGAAGGTTATACTCGTGGGTAGGTCCCTCAGGGGAGTAGCGTTGTGGAGTCGCCAGGTGAACGAATTGTCATGTTCACCAAAATGAAATGTCGTAGGAGAGATAGGAACAATACAATGACCGTGTTATATTAATTAATTGAAATGCGATCACTAGATTTCAGCCATATGTGAATATGAATGATTGTAAAGG
This sequence comes from Pseudotsuga menziesii, assembly GCA_001517045.1. Lineage (NCBI taxonomy): Eukaryota > Viridiplantae > Streptophyta > Pinopsida > Pinales > Pinaceae > Pseudotsuga > Pseudotsuga menziesii. The sequence goes on along the minus strand of LPNX010328118.1, from coordinate 23,050 downwards.
TAAACGCATTCACAGACACCGGAGGTATGTAAAATGAACCAAGGTAAGCCTCTACCTCCCCGGCAATGGCGCCAAAAATGTTATCATAGATCTTGTAGCTGCCCCAATAGATAAATCCTATACAAGATGGCCGAGGGGATAGGCAACCAAAGCTATGACCTACGAAAACCCTAACCCCCAAAAGATGGATGGTTGTCATGTCGGTTAGGGATTCCTTCGCTTTATGCCACTAGAGAAGCCCAAGTGACAAAGGAGGAGACTCAGATCAATCCTGAAAGGAAAAATCCAAGAAAAATCACTAGATCAGACTCTTGTTGGAGAATTTGTAAGGTGAATGTCTAAAACCCTTGATTTAAGGATGAGCCACAAATTAAGGATACCTGAGTGGGGTACTTATTCTAGACTGGAAATGTCACTCAAGTGATTAAATTAGATGGCTTGCAAAGATTGAACTCAGATCTAGGATTTTAGTGTGCTGGTTCAAATGATCAAACTCAGACCCTGGGGGATTTAAGCAGATAATTAAGAAATCCGGAGGACGTAGTTGATATTTCCAATTATGGCTTCCTGCACACTAGCTAGGATGAAATATTCTACAATGAATACCTAGAGGAAACTGAGAAAAAACAGAGGGAAAATGGATGACTTGCTGATGGAAGGGTGTTTTCTCCTAGATAGAGACCAGTTCCTGGAGGGGGGCAGAGGAATCCAAGCTTGATGTTCTTGAGGGAGAAGGGGTTTTTCAGTATGCCACACAAAACCCATATCGCCAAATTTGCAGATTCGGTTCGATGACTTTTCCTAATGCTAAATGAGGTTTTTCGGTGAAAATAATTCACAGGCAATACATGAAAATAAAAAGATGGAGAACTTACCTGAGAAACATACCTGAATCATTTCTGATAACCTCCTGGATGATGAATAATTCCTTTCTTGAGATCAAATAAGATTTCGAAGCAAGCTTTTGATAAAATGTTGCTTCAGCGAATGTCCGTAGCGCCCCTGTTTGCCCACCACACCAATGAAAATCAATCAGTATGCCAAATAAATGGGAAATGCAAGCTAAAAGAAGTTCAACTCCCTGATAACCAATGCCGAGATCAAGCAACAGGGTAAGTCCCCCCACCAATGTGCCTCTCTCAGAATTGCCTCCTTCAACCTGCAAGTTAAATGGGTATAAGAAAAGATACAAAAACTACACCTGATTGATCTTAGTGCAGAAGAAAAGCAGTGCTAGTGATCAACTCATTCATTCATCAAGCAAGTAGACAAGTGTGTAGTCCTAGACAAAATCTGTTTATTTCAATTCAAGTGCCAGAGCTCATGAATTACAATGGGGGGGGTCACCTCTCTTAAATAGTTTGAGAGAGACGCAAACCCTAACTTTTTTTTTCATCCAACGGTTGAGATTATAACATCATCAATGATGGAGATCAATAATATATCAATCAATACATGAATCAAGTGACTAAGTCAAAGAGGGGGTGTACTTTACTCAAGGACGCCTCTCTAAAGTGAAATGTCACAACATAACATAAGATATGACATGATACAACATAGGAGGGGGTCACTAGGGGCTTAATTCACCCTAGGCCCCTTTACAACTTCATAATATAAGATATAACAATGAAATACATCAATAGCCAATTAGAGGGGGCGCCCCTTGGGGGGGTTTCCTCACTCGTTGAGCCATAGTAAAATAATCTGGATATCTGCTAATTGAAAACTGTTGGAGGACTTTCCAGTATGCTGAGAAACATCATCTTCCAAAATTTGAAGCCATTTCCTTGACCCCAGAGGCCAAATTAATTTTTTCAGTGATTTTCTAGTTCATTTTTTGCTGGTATAATCTATGGAAACTGATAAATCCATCATAACTCTGTCCAGGGTGCAAACGAGGGAAAACTGACTGCTCTGGATGATTTGGAGACATAAAAGAATGGTATAAGTGCCTACTCATACCCTCTGGAACACTGCTTTGCTCTAGGATAACCAATTCTACTCCCATCTGGAATAAAAATTGATTATTTGGCCAATAATTAAATTATAATAATCACATTTCTAGAGAACCAGGGCCAAACTCTCAAAATTGAAACTGCAGTATTGGTCGTGGGCATGTCTAGAACAAATATAGACCATTTTGTATTTTCGAGTCACTGCCTTGGGAAACGTGATTGACTTGGTCAACTGGGTTGACCAAGTCAAAGTACCCAAAATTAAGGTGAGATACTATGCCAATGTGATCCTGCAACCATCCAAGGTAAGAAATGCTCCAATGATGTATATCAAAACCAAACTTGAGTCAATTATTCATAATCATGTTGACCAACAATAATAATAAAATATACCTTTGCTTCTGAAAAATCTTAGAGTCCTCTGGAAATCTGCTTGTACATTGCATACTTACAAAGTGTAAAAGATGTGCTATAGATGGGTGAAGGTGGAAGAACAAAGCTAAGGCAAGGGGAAATGACTCTTGACTAACTTTGACTCAGTGATCTATCTAAATGATAACCAATACACTCAACCAAGGTGACATATGCATGCTAGATGAACAATAGGGAATGGTGGCGTCTCACAGGTGAATGAGCTGATCTAGAAAGTGTCCATTCAACCTTGGCAATCATGTCTACAACTCACATCCAAGCTAAGCACAAGCTCCGTGAGGAACTTTTCTAGGACCCTTACGTTGAGTACACAAGAAACTGTAGTGAAGAGATCCTAGGGGACACTTAGAATTAGTTGTCCCTTAATCCATCTCACATCAAAACCCTTAGGCTCCGTGAGAAATTAATCATTACATTGCAATAATAGGCCAACAATCAGAACTAGGGCTTGACCCTAGGGTTATTTCCTCCTCACGAGCAACACTGATTTTTCCTGAGCAACATCGAGAGCCATTCTCTTAGGAGAATGGGGACATCTGGTCAAGAACCAAGATGTGGAACCAATCCAGCACTGGGGGAACTCAACCTTGAGTTGAGTAGCCATTCTGTTGAATGGGGACATTTGGTCAAGGACTAGGATGTGGAACCAGTCCAGCACTAGGGGAACTCAACCTTGAGTTGAGTAGCCATTCTGTTGAATGGAGACATCTGGTCAAGGACCATGATGTGGAACCAGTCCAGCACTAGGGGAACTCAGCCTAGAGCTGAATGGCCAATCTTTGAATGGAGGCACCTGGTCAGTTACCAGGAAGATGAACCAGTATAGTACTGGGGGACTCAGCCTAGGGCTGAGAGCCATTCTCTGAGAGAATGGAGGCGCTTGGTCAATTACCAAGTATTTGACCTTGGGTCAAATTATGCAGCCTATGGCTGAGGCACCTGGTCAGTTACCAAGACATCACTATAAGTCCTAGACCGAGTCTAGGCATGTGAGACACTCCTCCCCTCGATATGTGAGATTTGTGATCTTCTCCAAGGCTTAGCTACCCTTGGTTAAAACACCTACCACCCAATCTTGGTGACACAAGGAGCGTGAGAAAAAAGTATTAGTAATTCTCTCTATTTATGATGAAGTACTTTGAGTGGGGATGAAGGACCTCAATGACCACTTGTTTTGACCACAGGGCACTTGAAGTAGACTAAAGGTAAAAGTAAAAAATACATAAGAACACTTAGACCACTAAGGAGTCAAAGTAAAAGTACAAAAAGACCTTTAGTGCCACTAAAGGTAAAAGTAAAAAAAGATAAAAGAAGATTTTTGTTGGTCTTTGAAAAAAAGATCCTTGTGTTTATGCCCTAGCATGAAGGTATCTATTTAAGGCATCTACACCTACTATAATCACTCCCCTAGCTGCTAGGGCATCTTCATCTTGTCTTCTACAACCAGACCCTAAATAGTAAGGGCATATCATCACCACTCTCAAAACTAGGGCTTGACCCTAGGGTTACTTCCTCCTCACAAGCAACACTGTTTTCACGGGCATCCATCTCCGGGCAGCATCCTAACATTCAAGGTTGCTGCATAAAACCCTCGGGCAGCAGCAAACCCGCATGGGCAGCAGCAACCCCTCACGGCAGCAGCAGCAGGCCACTCTTTCAATTGCAGGCAGCTCCACTTCAGACTTCGAGCAACCCTAAATCTCTTACGGGTAGCCCTCAGGAAGCTCGAGCAGATACCTCCAGGGTTCGGGCAGCTTGTCTCTTTTCCAGGCAGCAGAACAGTGACTCCGGGGAAGCTTAGGGCAGGTTGCTCCTAACTCCGGCAGACTAATATTCACGAGCTGTCAGCTATTTTGTTCGGGCAGCAGCACGGGAGCTTGGACAGGCTGCAGGCAGCAGCATAGAAGATCGGGCAGGCTGCTGGCTGCAACACAGGAGCTCGGGCAGCAGCATAGAGTTCGCGCAGATCACAGGCAGTAGTATCTCACTTTCAGGCAGCCTTCAACTAAAATCGGGCAGCAGTTGAAGAGGTATAACACTTCCGAGCAGCCTGAGCAGCAGTGAAAAAAAAATCAAGGTGTGAAACCCTAACTCAGTTTTTGTAAAATTTGTCATTGACAAAATTGTTGGTCAAGCTTGCTAAAGTTTGAGAATTTCATTCATCTCAGAATTCTGAGATTGAAAAACTCGGTCATCTCATTTAACGGATGAATTACTAATGCTTTTGGGGTTCTAGTCCTTTAAAGGTTTCCCCGTAAAAAGCTCGTGTTCAGTGTGTATGATGTTTTGATGTGTTGATGTATCTACTGCACTTCTCTATTGTTATCTTACAGTCTGCAAATTTGTTTAAAAGAATACATGCTAATGCTAAAATTCAACATATCCCTATGTCTTGGACCACCAAATTAATGCTTCTGAAAGATGGTACTTCCTAAGGAATCAAATCTAAGTTCATTCACTGTGTATTGGTTGACAAATTTTGACAAACAATTTGCAGACAATGTGCTGTAGCTTACTGTTTCCAATGGCTGAGTTTAGAAGGTCACTGCTGTGTTAATCTTGACATAAATCAGACCCAAGAATTGCTTCTTTGATTTAGATATTTCTTCAAACACTTGAAACACTATTAGCTGTAGCTTACTGTGAACTATTTTCAAACCCTTCGCACAAGATATTTTTGCATTGGACTGTTCATTACATAGGATCTATTCATGTGGCAGCATGTATAATTTTCTTATGCATATAAATGTTGCATAACAGAAATAACACACAAACATTAACTTCAAATAACACTCAGACTTCTATTTTATTTGAAATGGAGTGTTTTACATCCTTGAAAGTAATGGTGGATCTGAATGTTAACACATTGAAGAGATATGGACGTACAAGATCCACAACTAGAGTACTAACCCCACAAGTTGATGGCAGTAGTGAGGTGACTGTCAAAGTGTATCTCAACAGTGGGAAAAAGAACACGTCCTGGCAAAAAAATCCTGTAGCAGCCCAATTTTTCCCAAAGTCTCCCAAAGGGTGATCTAACACACAAATTCGCAGTAGTAGATATGGAACAAGGTAGTAGAATTTGACCTTCCTTACAAAGATGAAACCAACAAACAACATCTAAAACTGACCACGATTGGCACTGGAGAATGTATGGCAGCAGTGGTAAAAAGAAATAGAGAAAATACCCAGCAGAGAGGTAGTGTCCTTCCACAAAGATTTCACATTAAAGAATGCTTCATTTTTGCTCCACGAATTACCCAACCCCGGATCAAAAGTGGAGCTGGGGGTAAACTAATTCTAAAAGACCAGACGATCTCCTTTAAACAAGGCACTGCGATCGACACCAACTATGCGGAACTAGAAAGTGTCCTCACAGCAGTCATCTTGGCAAAGGAGAACAACATAAACCAGATAACAATACTCTCAGATTCATAATTGGTTGTGGATTGGATTAACACTGAATGCACATGTCCAAATCTAGTTCTGGCAGGCATCTTGCAAAGGATTCTCACTCTCTGGGGACTTCATCAACATCACCTTTAGGCATATATACCGTGAACACAACTCATCTGCAGATTCTCTGGCAAAATAACTATGCAGTTTACAAGAAGGAAAGCTCATCTTACGGCAATGCAACCCTACAGACCACCTCTCCATCAGAGAATTGACCCTCAGGCAAGTTTACAGTGATCAAAACCTTTACGAAATAAAGTTGCCGATTTTTACCAAATAAAGTTGTCGATTTTTTCCTTCGAAAAAAAGATAGAGAGAGAGGCTACATAAATACAACGTGTAGAGAATTTAAGCATATGTTTAAGCAAAATTAATGCCCAACGGCGAACAGTTGCATCAGTATTTGTTGTGGCAATTTTACTCTAAAATGTTACAATTTATTTATAGAAATGCAATTTTCTTAAACAAAACAACAGCACCCAAACCAAAATGGAAGTAGCACGTTGTAGAGATGAGAAAGAATACAAAAGAAAGTATATACCTGTCTTCCAATCATCTGACCTCCAGCGGTATGTGCAAAATATATGTTGTAAAAGTGACATATAAGGACGTTTCTCTGCAAGTTCTTCTAAATATTTGGAATAGGTTGTTCCTGGAGATTATCTAAATATTTGGAATAGGTTGTTCCTGAAGATTAGCATGACCTTGATGCACAAACCATTCCAAATCTTTTGTGAACCTTTCTGATCTTTCCAAGCCTATATTCCTGAACTCAGTATCTGCTCAAAACAAACAACAGGTAGTCAGGCTCCATGGTCTCCAACTACCCCCGTTTTTTTTCTTCACACTTAATTGTTTAGTAGTCTTCTCTCAAAATAGCAAATATTTCTAACCTGTCCTGCCATTAAAAGATATTTTCCATGAAATTCCTTGCATCCTTACGACAGGTGCTGGAGTGACAACTTCCTTTAATCCATCAAATTGCATTGAGGCATTCAAGTCAAAAAAAATGCATTGCAATTCATGTTGAATCAAATCAGGTTACATGACATATCCATAAATGTTTTTTGAGTTGTTTTATCTACAAATTGATGTCATCATTCATAGTAGCGTAGTTCATTCAACCAAACTAACTGAACCTTCCTTTGTCGTGTCAATGCATTCTTTATAAATAAAGTAGAAACGTGATCGTCCCATAGTCGAGAATACTGGCAAGCACTCCAACATCTAGTTTAACATTTTTCAAAATTAGTAGAACAAAAATAAACTAAAACCCATCTGTCAAAAAGATCATGGGTTGTCATTTTTTTTTCAGAAAAAAAAATTCATTTCTTTTAATAATAAAGAAACATGTTACATCGACAGGATTTTACAACCAAAAAACATAGTCACCCATAATACTGAGTGCATCCAAAATCAGACTTCTCCAGATAGTTATTGTTTCACCTGGTTCCCAAAGTGTTCAATAAAAAACTTCATCCTCTACAGTTGACAATAAGGAATAGTTATGACAAATCCCCAAAAAAAGGTTACAAGTTGTAACCAAAATCATAGATCATCAAAACATAAATAAATCATAATAAACCAGTGCTTTCTCTAAAAATACATTCTAAAACTAGAAAGGCCAAGTAGTGGATGAGTATATGAGTTTCCCTTCCATAAATTCCGTGATGGAGAGCTGCCTAGTATCATAAGCCAATGTCGCTTTACACAAACCATCAGCCAACATGTTATGCTCCCTGTAGATGTGTTGCAAACAAAATGGTGAAATGTATCTTTAAGAACCAAGAAACGTGCCCCCCAACGCTCCAGCTCCAACACCTGTAGCCTGGCTGAGGTATTCAGCCACTCAATGATGACTTTAGAATCGCCAAACACAGTCAGTCTAGGAAGGCCCGTGGCAGAAGCCACATGGAGAAGGCCCCAAAGTGTAAGAAGTTATGCCTTCCTATTTGGGCTGTCATTGTTTGTTAACAATTGGTGGGCAAGGAAATTAGAGTAATGCAGTAAAGTTTACAACAATTGTCTATGAGAAAACATAGATATCTTTAGCTTATACAAGAGTTCTAATTGAGAAAATATGGAACATAAGTTTTTTTTTCACACATAAAAAATCAACTTTATGTAGAAGAGAAAGTTGAGTCTTACAAACGTAAATTTTGTTTACCAGGATAGAAACAAAACCACCTAAGATCATAGCTACATATTCGGTATTAACTGGACACATCATACTATTCAGAACCATAAAGAAATTTTCCTTAATTCTGTCTATGTCTAATTTTGTCAGACATAGACAAGAAGCAAGACCCCACTACATTATACTTAAAGAGTCGCTCTCAATTTTTTTCCCATCTTGAACCAACTCCCACACAATAGCTTCCATTCTGTCCCCCATAGCTTGCTTTGATAATAGATCTGCATCTATATTCACCTCAGGATAAACATGGTTAAAAGAGATATGCTGGAAACTATTTATGAGAACAGAAGTTTAATCATCACATTACATGTTACTTTTTAAATATTAAATATGAGCAACAATGAGATCATTTATTGGATATTGCTTGAGTCTATTTTATTGTCTAAAAAGGTATTTTCCAAGTACAATGTGAATTTTTCTTTTTTGCTTGAACAAAATTGCATTAAAATTACATTATTACAAGTTGTCCCAATCATTTTTTATGCAGATAACATATCTCAAGGAAAACCCCCAGGGACTTCCCCTTATTTGGAGGATGCTACCTAGAGTAAATCATGGATTCTTTAGGGCACAAGGCAAGGTCAACACCATGGCTCAAAGTTGTTCCAACAATTGCTCATTATGAATTCACCACATCACTTACATAAATAGGACTTAGGAGAGGAGTGTTATGCCTCGTAGTTCCTAAAGCGTTCCTTCTAGATATACCAGAGTTAGGGGTTTCTTTTTCTTTTGTAAAGGACAAGTTTTGGGGGCTATATTATGTAGAGTGTTGATTTTGGGGCTAAATACCCCAACAAAATCAGAGGAATCCAACAATATCCGAAGAATCCAACAACATTGTTAGAGCACCCTAAGTTTTTGGAGCCTTACTTATCAGCTAGGAAGAAGAAAGAGAGATTCAAATATGAAGTGGTTGGTGACGTGGATGCCTCATCTCATAAGGAAAGTTTGACAAAACCCCAGGAAGACTTATTGGAAGTACATTCTTCATCATCCATCGCATAGACTCATTCATCTATGGCAGGAATAACACATGAGTATGCTAGTGGTACTTAGGATTTGAGGGAGGAGCCTCTTGTGATGGTGAAGCACCAGGATCATTCATGTCATGGGGATCATGAGCCACCTCCATTGGGGATCCCAATGAATGCTCAAGTCACTATAGATGAGATAGTTGAACATATGACTGGTGGACTAGCCAATAGGGAAGTTTATGCATCCCCTGATTGGGGGAACGAGTATATTATAGAACATCAATTTGGGATCCAAGTTCAAATGACACTGGTGGAATGAGTGCACATGATAAGATTAAGGGGGAGCAGATATACAGTGGTGATGTGGATATTCTCATTGATCATTCATCTAAGGAGGAGACATATTCTCATGAGGACAGTATATTGGGTCATGACATTGTCCCTTTTTTTTTTCTTGAGGGTTGAATGGTGAGGTTTACTCATCAATTTCCTTTCATCCCACATACGCATGACTAAGGGTTTGGAGAGATTCCTCCAAGGAGACCCCATGGCATAGGCTTTGAGCATACCAATGAGTTTGGTTTATATTAAAGTTTCGGGTTAGATTAGATTTTTTCAAAAATTAACAACTTTGCACACCAATTTAGTCAATTAAATTGTAACACAAGATAAATTTCAAGATGCTAGATGCAAACCAATACAACACTAGGACAAATTAGAACATAATTTTCATCTCTTTCAACTTTAGCACTCCTCAATGGTGCCTATGCTAAAGTTGGTCCTTGAGATGCAAAACATAGTAGCAGCAGTAGTAAAATATATATATATATAACAACAATACTAAAACAAAATATAACAATAGTACTAAAACAAAATATATAACATTAGCACCAAAAGGTTAGTTGAGATCTGGTTTGGATCTGCCTTATACTCAGACATTTTGGAATCAACACTTTCCACTGTAAGGACAAGCAACCAAAAGGAACAAGTGACATACCTAGAGAGAGAGAGAGAGAGAGAGAGAGAGAGAGAGAGAGAGAGAGAGAGAGAAAGTGAAGTAGGTTAAGGTTAAATACAGTAGCAAGCAATATGACCCAGTCACCAAAAATGAAAACCCCAATAGTGAAACTCAGCCCCAAACACTGTTAGGGACTAGAAAGATTACAACCAACTCAAGAAGACTGACACAAGTCACAAACCAGATCAACCCAACAAGGTCGATTCTGAGTATTAATACCCCACAAGAATCATCGCGTTGTCCAAGCTTCCCATAGAGATCAAAACTCTGTCTGAAAACCTCATAGAGTTCACAACTCAAGTTCAATGAGCACACATAAGGTCACAGGTTAACATAAGAGAGATCCAAGAGTCATAGACTAGGTCTGAACAACCATACAAGGGTCATTTCCCACTCTAATAATCAACAAAAATCCTATCGACGATGGGTAGCGAAAATTAGGTTTTGGTTTGGATCCCCAAAACATTTAAACTTGGGGAGTGTTGAGACCTCAAAAGGTGGTTAAGCAATTTTTTGATCTCGGGAGATTCAATTTCTCATGTGTTTGCTGAAAAACTCATCCTATTTTTCGTGGCAAAGATGAACAAATATCAAACAATCACTTACTCAGTGTCAATTGATGATGGTTGTCTTGAGCACAATCCAAGAAATGGGAAATGGCCTCCTGTAAGCCTAGCATGACAATAGAGATTGGGATACCTAGCTCAAAACCATTGATTTTATCAAAAAATAACCATAGGGTTTTGGCAATGGAACTCTTACCTTTTGGACAAGTGTCATTGGTGTAGCAATATGACTATATCCCATTTTGTTTGTTTTAGCGTCGTTGATGACCATGCTCTTTTCCAATTGTTAGAACCCATGGATTTTGGCTTCGACAATGAGACTTGGCAATGAGAGGTTCAACCATGAAGTTTACTATCTAAGCCTTATGGTGATTGTTTTTTAATTGGGTTTAACCTTCTATTGTTACGCTCACTCAAATCGTAAATCCCATGATTGATTACAAAGTTTGTAACCTATGTGATATCCCATCACATAGTTCTAAAACTTATTTTGTACACGATGTGTGTTCTTTGATGAAGATTTATCTTGGTGTAATAATCTATCAAATTGTTTCAAATTCTCAAGCTCTATGAAATTTTTAGGAACAATCATACCTTTCAACTTGTGCAATGTCATTACATACCTTTAAAATTTATGTTCAACATGAGATGGTCTTTGTTATCCACAATTTGATTTTATGTAATATGTCACACATGCACTCCTTTTTTTAAAGTACAAGGGCTATCATGCTACCCACTGGAGGGTATGAAGCATGGAGGATGCATGTGGGACCTCAACACATCATAAGATATCACCCCAAAGCCATTTCCTATCCCACACTACCCTCAAAATCAAAATATTTCTGATTAACTATACAATAGGAAATGAAAACTAAGATGCCAAATTGAGGAAACCTCATATTTTGATTTTGTTGTCATATTTCTTCATCAAATCATCTTTTGTCCACTTTAGCAACATATCTATATAATGTGCCTAGTTTTGCACCTAGACAATCTAGCACAAGTAGAATTTAAATGTAATTTATTTGGGATGATAAAGTGGATGCAATTTCCATCCACTTAAGCATCATCTTGATATAATCCACCTAGTTTTTCAACTAGACAACCTAGCATAAGGAGAATATAAATGTAATTGATTTGGGGTGCTAAAGTGGAGACAATAAATGTAATTGATTTGATGATAATGACATTCACAATGATGATGATGATGACAATGTTGTTGTTGATGATGACAATAACAATGATGAAGATGGTGACGATGATGATGAGATGAATGATGACATAGATAATGATGATGAATACTATAGAAATGACGATGAAATTGACAATGATGAGCTTATATGATAATGATGATTTTGATGAGGATTATGATGACAATGATGATAGTAATGATGACAATGAAAGTTACAATGACAATGAGAATGACATGAATGATGATGATGACGATGATGATGATTATCCTTATAAGAAAGTGTTGGTAGAGGTAAATAAACCCAGTTTTACTACAAGCTCCAATTAAAATGTGCTCAATCATAGTTATAAGTTATGCATGCTTAAAATTGTAACCATATCCCACTTGTTATTCATGCTTTAATTGGTAACCATATCCCATATGCTTTAAATGATGATGATGATGATTAACTAGAAGACAATGACAACGATGATGTTTTTTATGATGGAAATGAAGATGATGATGATGATCATCATCATCGACATCATTGCCATTGTCATCATGATTATTAAAATAGTCATCATCATTGTCATAATAATCATTCATGTCATCATCATGGCCATTGTTCTTGACATCATCATCATTATTGACATTGCCATCAGTTATTCATCATTACCTTCAGCATAAGAAATAACATCTATCCAAAATATGTGATTAATGGAAAAGGGTCATGGAGGACACATATAATTCTCATTGTATTCATCATCATTGTGACAATCATCATCACCATCACCATCATTCATTTCATTTCCATCAAAATCATCGTCAATGTCGTCATCATAATCATCATCATCATCATAATTGTCATCATCATCATCATAATTGTCATCATCATCATCATTGTCATCGTTCTCCTCATTATCAACAACATCATCATCATCATCATAGCCATCCTCAATATCATAATCATTATCCTCATTTTCATCTTCAACATCTGGGTGCAAAAGTGGATGCAACAAAAGTAGGCAAACAAGTAGGCGCATAATCGGGTGCACCAAAATTGGATGCAAAAAATGATGCAATCGTGGAAGAAAAACATGATGAAAAAGGTGATGCAAAAGTTGATGCAACCATGGAAGTAAAATTGGATGCAAAAGTAGATGCACCAAAATTAGATGCAAAATAGACGCAACACCCAATGCAAAACCCGATGCAAAAATGGATGCATAAAGGGGTGCAATTACAGATGTAAACTTGGATGCAAAAAAGATGCAAACGTGGATGCAAAAGTTGAATCAAAAGTGGGTGGAAAAGTAGGTACAAAAATGGGTGTGAATTAGGATGCGGCAAAAATGGATGCAATAGTAGATGCAAAAAAAGATGTAAACAATGATGCAAAATGGGATGCAAAAAGGGATGAAAATTTGGGTGCAAAAGTGGACGAAAAAATGGATGTGAAAGTGGATGCAAAAGTGCGTGAAACAAAACTAGATGAAAAACTAGACTCAAAACATGATGTAAACTTTGATGGAAAACTTGGTGCACGACGAGATGCAAAAAAAAAAAGTAGAAATGGATGCAAAAGATGATGTAAAAAGGGATGCAAAAGTGGATGAAAACATGGACGTAAAAGTGGAGGAAAACATGGACGTATAAGGGGTTGCAACAAGAGTAGATGTACAAATTAGGCACAAAACCTAGCGCAAAACCTGATGCAAAACTTGGCACATAACAAGGTGCAAAACCTAGTGCAAATTATGCCATAATTTGCGCCAAATTTAGAAAAAAGGATGCAAAAAAAAGCCTAAAATAGCACCAAACCGTCAAATGTCACCATTCTGCCCAAAAAAATCAAGAAAAATACATTAAAAGATGGTCTAGACATAAAAAAAGGAAGCAAAAAGAGACGTTAATCATAGGGTTTTGTTGTAGTGGATGCCTTTAATCCCAAGGAAGCTTATAATTGTGTGAGCTTCTTTTCTCTGAATATTTCTGCAATAGTTTGTTTATCCAAGTCCCTTCTTGTCTTAGAAGTAATTTGAGCCCATTCACAAGACCCAAACACTTTGAAGTTCTTGGCTACTAATTTTTAACTACTACAAGCTTCAAATGGAGGAACTCTTTTCAAGCATTTATGAGGAACTCTATGAGATGTAGGAGAAAAAGATGTAGAAACTTGGGTAATCGAAGTGAGATCTTTGTGATCTTCATCAATAAGGATTTGTGACAATTTCTCCCGCAGTTGAGTGATATATTTGAATTAGCATATTATCTCGAAGAATTTGATCTATAACACGTTCTCCATTTAAGTGTAAAAAGTATATTGATCACCTGGTAATTTGAATCTATAAAATATTCCTCCTCATCTAAGTGGATGATCTGAAGTAGCGCATCTCCCAAAATGGTAGCGATGGTGCATGACTCTATGGAAGAAAAAAAATTGCATGAGTCAATTTGATTTGAGGCTCTAAAGTCTAGGATCAATAAGGATGGAGATGGAGCAAATATTTCTACAAGTGCATGGCCTTCATCATTATGTGGTGTTTCAGTTTCGTTATTGTGCTTCTCCTCTTCTTCTACATTAAAAGTGTTGTTCTTGCAATCAATCTCTATATGAAAACCCTTCCTTTAGTATGCACATAATTCCTTCTCCTTCTTGGCCCTTTCATATTTGGATTATGAATTTGAAAGTGTTCATTCTTATGAGGTTGGAAAGATAAGAAATAGAAGTCCATCAAGACAAAGAGATGAAGTTGATGTAGATGATTCATATTCAGGTGTTGTAAATGACATGGGTGTTTCATATGATTGCAAATTTAATTTAATTTCTAACTATGAACCAAATTCCTTTTAAGAAGTTTATTCTCATGATGGATGCAATTAATCTATGCAGAAGGTATATGGTGCCCTTATGAAGAATGGGGCATGGAAGTTGGTTGGCCTCCATTTGGTAACAAACCAATTACTACAAGTATGCCTATAGCAAAAAGTACAAATTATGTCTATAGGAACAAGTATGCATATGTAAAGGAAATTGTTGTGTTGCAAAGATAGTTTTAAGATACTTGAAGGGGAGTTGAGACTTTTGACTCAAATACTCTAAGGTGGAGGACTTCAAATTACTTGCATATTTATATTAAAATGTTTTATGGTGATAAGGAGAATGTATTTTCTACTTTTGGATACCTCATGAGTCTTCGATAAAAAACTATCTCATGGAGATCATGTAAACAGTCCATTCTTGTAGATTCCACTACAAAGGTATAATATGTGGTTGTTGTAGGGGCAATAAAGGATATTGTGTGGCTTTAAAAGACATTAGAGCATTTGTATGAGAAATAGGTAAATGTTACTCCCCTTTTAATTGACAAATATTATGTAATCAAGTTGACCAAGAATCATAGATTCCTTGATCAAACAAGGCACATCGACATGAGTTACCATCAAATTCGACATCCTGTATTGGTCAATACCATTCATTTGATACATTGTTCCATGAGTGAGTGGATTGCAAACATCTTCACCAAAACACTTGGAAGAGAAAATGTTTAGAAGTTAATAAATATGTTTGGACTCACAAACACCCCTTTGAATTGGTGAGAGGGCGTTAGAAACCTAATCCCATGGATCATGGTTACAATGTAAGTATTATTAATATTAACTTAAGAAATATGAAGAGTCTATAAAGTTACGTTAATGAAAATATGTCAGTCTAATGTGGCTTATTTCATTTTTATACATTTTGATATAATGAAGTAAATAGTTGTAGCTTAAGGGTTATATGAAGACAATTTTTTTTGTAAAGGATTCCAATAAGGAGAAAAAAGTTTCAATGAATTCACAAGCTAGATAGGTAGACATGATGGAGGACATCTTTTTTATAAACATTTTGGTGTGGAAGGAAATTAAGATGTATATTCGAATTTCACCTAGAAATGTGAAATATGCTTAATAAAACAATTGAAAAAACTAGTAAAAAAAAGAAAAAAAATCCAATTAACAAACTAGAAAAAAATAATAAGTTAACATGTTATCATGATCATTATCAATTATATGAGTTGTCATAAAAAAAACATATAAAGAAAGAATAACAAACGGTTTAGAATTGGGAAAACCTATAATGATGGTGTAAAAAACCCACTCAAAAAGTGTAGCACTAGTCTCAATCAAGAAATCAATCATCACAAATAATCCATGTTCTCCACAACAACTAGATATAAGGATAACAATATCCACAACAACTAGATAGAAGGATAACCATATTGCAAGTCATAAGAGTACATGCAATATTATTTTCACATAGATTTTTAATCCTGACATGATTCAAACAAATTAAATATTAAGTTTTATAAGTAAATGAAATTTATATGAAAAATGTATTTTCACATCTATATGTACATGAAAAATTACATACAAAGGGGCACTTACACATCTATAATTATGCACAGTAGAAAGACATCATCAAGAAATAATCATTATGCAACCTATATTATGTACCATACAACATTGCAATATATATCAATAAGCCAAGTTGGAATTTCATCCCCTTAAAAGATTCAAATTATCATCACAATAATCCTAATAATGGATGTGGTTAGATACTTCTCATGTGAATTACATAATCCATACTAAAAAGCACTAAATGTTGGGATTATTTTAATCCTCCCTTGTCCACCATAGTCTTTTTTTTCCTAGATTAGGATGACAATATCATTTCATTAGTGCCATGCAGAGGTTATATGGAGACCACCTACCACTTGATGAACCCTTATGCAGGATATTACGAGCTCCAAATACCAATCCCTAAATTTTAGGATCCCACACTAAGTTACAGGAGTTCCACCTTCGGTTCACCCTAGTCAGTGTTGAGTCATGCTCCGATGGGACACATTAAGTTCACTCTTAGAAAATAATGTGCCTCCTTTTCATTATTTGAGGAATAAGAAGCCTTTCATCACCTACCATGGTTAGTTAATTAACTATTCATTCTTTTAGGTGTCCAAAGTTGCACTAGTAAGTCTATAGTGGCAATCTTTCCAAAGTTAGTTATGCCTGAAGTCAAGATTCAAATCACTCCTAGAGGATTTGAATTTCCCTCTTTATATTATGGACGTATTATATACAAATTAATTATTATTGTATTCAAATATTGCTACATTTAGAGTGTTCCTTCTTAGCTAAATTTCACTGTGCATGGTTATCAATTCTAACACTATAATTCACTCTCCTTCATACTTCTTTCACAATAAGGTTCAATTCATCCTGAAGATATTGTGGAATTGATAATTTTACATAGTATCATATCTCTATAAAGTTGCTTTACTTTCAAATTGATAGTTTTATCTAGGTTTTGTGATGAATTCAAAAGAATTGCGTTGCTCCCACAATTGCAAAATGGAGAATTCAATTGCCTTGACACCAATAATCATCACCTCCATCAATTACTTGGATTGGAGGGAAGATATGCAAAAAAAATTGTGCAACAAGTGTATGTATAGGGTTACAATGGGTAAGGAGGTTGAACCCCATCAACTTTAGAGAAAACGAAGTACCTGGATAAATTGGATGAAGCTTTTGGTTTTATGTGTATTCATATATATCCAAGGAGTTTCTCTTCCATGTTTATGGATTAAAAACCCTAAGAGAAGTATGGAAGAAGATTGAAACACTATTTGGAAAGAAGGATGAGCTAAGAGGGCACATTTTGGAGAATTGATCAATTTTTTCTTCAACCCAACAATTTTGAAACCATCCAGTAGTTTTTCACCAAATTCAAGTCTTTGGTCATGCAGTGCAAACAATGTTGATTGAAAAGAAGTATGAGCAATTGGTGCTATCCATTGTGAGTAAGCTTGGCCCTGAAATTTTAGTTTTTATGTCCACCTTCCATTACAGGAGACTGACAACCCAAAACTAGTGAATTTCAATGCACCCTTGATCCAAGAACATGATAAGTTGATCAAAATGGGATCTCTAAAATCCTTCAAGAATCAGTCTCTTTTGGTTGGGGAGACTAAGAATGCACAAGAAAAAGGGAACCAAAAGAGGAAGGACACAAAAAACACTAAAACCAAATCAAAGAAGAAGCCTAATCCTTAAGATGAATCCTCAAATTCCAAGAAGGATAAGCAAAAGAGGTTTGAAAATACAAAGTGTATGTATTGAAAAAGAGGAAACCATCAAAAGAATCTATGTACGAAGAAAACTATAGATCAAATGTATAAACTGCTTGAGTACAATAACATTTCCCTCCCTGCAGGCACAAGGAAGACTGATTCTAGAAGTAAGTTCGATGATCATGAGAGATGCCATGCACTAAAGGATATATTTTCACAATCACAAGCCTTCCTCACTGATTCAAGATCCTCCAACCATATGGTTTCCTCCAAAGTGTCATTTTCTTCTTTATATCTCACTGATGGTGCTAGCGTTCACGTGGGAGATGATACTCAAGTCCTAGTTGTTGGGAAGGGATCAGTTCAATTCAAGCATGGAGTGTTCAATAATGTCATATATGTGTCCTCCTTAGTATAAAATTTGTTGTTTGTTTATCGTATGACCCAAACTGATTCACCAAGGTGATTTGTTTTTGAACCTGACATAGTTGAGATCTCATATATCTCTACTAGGAAGTTGATATCTAATGGTGTTGCAAACCATGTGTCCAAGGCATATGAGTTCTCACACTCTTTTCCATACTCACATCAAAGTTCCCTATTTAAACATGATAGTCATATAAGCAGAATCTAGCATGAGATATTCATCCATCTAAACTTCAAATAGATGTAACAAGTACACAATGAATAAATGGTTGAAGGATTGCCCCTCATCAAGTCCTCTCAAGGTGTCTACAAATTTTTCTTAGTAGGGAAGAATATAAAGTGAAAGAATGATATTGGGAAGGCAAGATGAACTACCTCCATGCTTGGCTTGATACATAGTGATGTCTCCGGACCAATGCCTACAATTTCTATGAATGGATCCAAATACTTTCTGACCTTCATAGATGACTACTCCAGGTATTGATTGATCTACTTTCCATAGTAGAAGTTTGAAGTGTTTGAGACTTTGAAATTTTTCAAGGCCTTAGTTGAGAACACTCTTGGAAAGAAGATCAAAGCACTCAGATCAGACAATGGAGGAGAGTGTACATCAAAAGAGAGTTTCAATAGCTCTGTGCTTCATAAGGAATTTTGATGCAACATTCAGTCCCATACACACTGCAACAAAATGGTGTAGTTGAGAGGAAGAACCGGTCATTGAAAGAGATGGACACCTACTTGCTTAAAGCAAGGGATCTTCCACCATATAGCTGATCTGGAGCAGTGAACTATGCTTCACACATCCAGAACATGGTACCTCACAAGTTCATGGTTGTGATCACTCCATTCGAAGCACTGATGGGACATAAGATTGATGTATCACATATGAGGGTTTTTGGCTCTAAAGCATGGGCCATAATCCAATCTAATAAGAGAAAATCCTTCTAGCCGCAAAGTAGTAAATGCATTCTATTGGGATATGCAGGTGATGCAAAATGTTAGTTGATGGAGATTGCAACCAAGAGATGCTTCATAGAGAGGAGTGTCCAATTCAATGAAGATCCATTCCATGATCTACAACCAGCTGAAGAGGAAGGTATAAATGATCTTGACCTACACCATTTTCATATGATGATGTTTCTTCTAATGATTCAAATTCAGAACCCAAATATGAGGACCAAGAGGAACCAGATATTGATTGTGAGAATGAAGATTAAGAAGATCCAAATCTAGATCCAACTCCTAGTCCCAATCCAGCCTCTAAATGGGATAAAACATTCATTGAAGCTTCTGGGAACAATGTTGGGGATCCATTTTAAACAAGGAGAACCATACCTCAATTTCAAGATGAGAAGCCTCATGCTATGTCATACAGATCGACTTCTCCTAGAGAGGTGCTACATGATGATGGGGTCTGAGCCACAGACCTACAAAGAGGTTTTCCATGATCTAAGGTGGTAGGAAGCCATTGATGAGGAATATGAATCAATGTAGAACAACAAGACATGTATTATTGTCTCCTTACCTCCAAGGAGAAAACTTGTCTAGTGCAAATGGATCTACAAAACAAAACTAGCATATGATGGATCTACTACCAAGTACAAGGTTTGGTTAGTTGCAAATGGGTATTCATAAGTTCATGGGTTGGACTACAATGAAGCATTCCCCCATGTTGCAAGAATTGATTCCATGAGGATGGTTTTGGCCATTACAACTTCAAAAAAAATAGGAAGTACATCACATGGATGTGAAGAGTTCCTTCCTCCATGGTGACTTGGAAGAAGATATCTGCATGAGGCATCCTGATAGGTGCATTTAGGACTCTTCCTTGGTATGTAGACTAAGGAAATAATTGTATGGGATCAAGCAATCCCCAAGGGCATGGTATGCCAAAATGGATGTGTTCTTACTGTCATAGGGATTCGAAAGTTGTAATTTTGATTATAATGTTTACATGCAACAAAAAGGTGGTTTCCTATTGTTGATTGTATTGTATGTGGATGACTTTCTCATCACTGGTGGTTCAACAACTAGATTGAGGGACATCAATTCAACCTTGAGCAAGGTTTTCTCAATGACAAATCTATGGATGTTGAGGTATTTTATTGGCCTAGAAGCGAATAAAAAAGATTAGAGAATCATGATTTCTCCATCCAAATATGTAGATTACTTACCTAATAGGTTTCACATGACTAATTGCAAAGCAACATCCTTCCCCTTCCTATCTGACATCGTATTGGAAGAAGGTGGTTCTACTCCCTTGGTGGTCTGCACCCTTTATAGGAAGCTGATTGGTAGCTTATTGTACTTTACTCATTTGAGACAAGACCTGCCATGTGTTGTTAGTGTTGTTGCTAGGTTCACGCAAGAGCCACATGATCTGCATTGGAGGGAAGTAAAGCGCATCATGCATTGTGTGCAAGGTACCAGAGAAATTGGGATTCACCATTCTGCTGGTGCTCAACTATTTATGGTTGGTTTTACGAAGTCAGACTGTGCTAGAGATAGTACTGACAAAAAATCTACTTTTGAGTTTGTGTTCATGTTGGGATCTGGACCAATCTGTTAGTCAAACAAGAAGCTCTTGCACTCTCTTCAGTTAAGATAGAGTACAGAGGGGCTATAAATGCTGCCATTCAGGGAGTTTGGTTACATGGGATTATGACAAAAATTGGCAGTCACACTCCTCCTTCAGTAGACATTTTCTGTGATAATCAAATCGCAATTAACATTTCCAGTGATCTAGTATAGAAGTAGCAGACACAAATGCATAGAATTCCACATGCATTATATTAGGGAACTAGTGCACTGCATGACCAACATACTGCATTACTTCACTACAGAGGAGTAGGTTGCAAACATTTTTACAAAGTATATCACTGAGAAGAAATTTGTTTATCTTAGATCTCTACTTGGTGTGAAGGCTTGATCCAATTCTCCGTTGTTCATTTTGAGGGGGGGAGTTTCCCATGAGGTTTTCCCTATTTCCTTGTTTGTTGAGCAATTACTTTTTTTTTCATTATTGTGTATGGGTGACCTTTGGTCTCAATTGTTAGGGCCTAGGTTGTCGAAGTTTGAATTAAGAGGGGGTGTTAGGATTTTTTTAATTATCCCTTAGCCATAGTCATTTTTATTAGTTTCCTAGCTTAGGATGACATTATCACTTCATTAGAGCCAGGTAGAAGTTATATGGGCCCACCTACCGCTTGATGTGCCCTCATGCATGAGTTTAGGGGCTCCAAAGACCAATCCATAGATTATAGGAGCCCATACTAAGTTACCTAAGTTCCCCCTTCAATTCACCCTAGTTAGTCATGTATTTGAATTGCATTCTTTGTATTATGGATGTATTGCATACATTCATTTTGTCATATCTACCGTGAACACAATCAACAAGTTGACTGTCTTTCTAAAGTTGCTCTTACTCTGGCTCTGGGATTTGGCTCTTACTCTGAATTATTTGATGGTCATTTGACCTCTCAGGACAATTTCAAGCTCTTTTGAGTTGGTGCGGGAGCTTGCTCTCCCTATTTCAGTTTCTGCACCCTTTCCTATTATGTATGGAGCAGGCTCCTTTAGACTGTTGTTCTGTGCTCATTTTGTACACGGTAGATATGGGGTGGATTGACAACATTTACTGATGGGTATTTTGATATGTTGGATTGGCACGTGGCCCTCCCCCATAACACTTATTGAGTTGTGACTCTTCTTGATGTTTGGAAGTATGCCACATTTTTTATCCACTTCTATGATTGTAGCCCATATCTTGGGCGGGCTCAGCAGATGCCCTTTGATTCTAATGAATATCAAGGACATGCTTTTTTCTTTCTGAAAATGGTTATTGTATTTAGTTGTTGCAATTAAGATCTTGTTGTATTTAGTTGTTGTTGCAATTAAGATCTTGTGGAATTGATAATTTTACACTAAATTGTAGTAATGTATTTTTAGCATTTTGACATATACATTCTATAGTAAAATTTTAAATCCCTATCAAACTTGGCTATGTATTAATTTTCATATTTTGCTATTTAGAGTTTAAACATATAAACAATAGTGATGCATAAACTAGTTATTATCAAAAAATTAGCAACTACATACATGCACCTTTCTCTAAATTAGTAACTAGTAGCTTCTTTGCTTCCTGGGAAAAATTTATAAAATTTAATATAAATTCATATTTACTCTCTAGCCATATAATAGAACCTCAAAAAAATTGGAAGGATAGAGGAAAAGAAGTGTAAACTTTCAAGAATATATAATGTTTTTAGGATCAATGATTTGAATATAATCATGTTTTTAGGATCAATGGTTTGAATATAATCATGATAGAGGAAAATAAGTGTAAACTTTCAACAATGTATAATTTTTTTTTAGGATCAATGGTTTGAATATAATCATTATAAAATTTATCAACATATTTTATTACTTTCAATACAAAAATCATTTTGAAACATCTATATACATTACTTACACATACAAAATACGTTATTTATCAACTTAATTATTTTTATAAAATATGAAAACCTAACTTGATAACGAACCTATTAAAATTGGTATTAAATTGATGGGACATTGATACTAATTCTTATACATACAAAGTTAAATATTTATCAATTTTTAACCCCCCCAAAAAAAATTATACTTAATTTGTTTGAATTGTAACTCTATCTTGTGTAACACCAATTTAGTGGTTTTTTTGTCCTATCCAAATGAAAACTCATAGCTAAGTAGGAAGA
>LPNX010328094.1:36818-87078 GCA_001517045.1 Pseudotsuga menziesii | reverse complement strand
AAATAATAAATTGATTTTGATTTACCTTTATGTCTTCTAGAAATTGGATGATGTTGGGTCAACATCTAGTTGGTTTTATCTCCATGGAGGTTGCAGGTTCAAAACCAGCAGGGTGTAGGGTTGCTCATTGGCCTATTGTGACAAGGCTCGAAGGGTAGGCGAACCCTGGGATAGAGGCTCACCCCGGTGGGATTCAGGACGTCTCGGCCCTTGCTAAGTCACAAGTTATTGGTATATCTGGCTTGCAGGATGTTGGATATACTCTTGGGAGGTTTCTATTCCAATGGTTAAAAAAAATACATCTAGTTGGCCCTCATAATTATTGATTTGTTTTTATATTTACAATTAATAATAATTTTGTCTTTTATATTGAATTTGTGTTTAAAAACAAACCATTATTGAATTTTGTAGCCAACCCAATTGAAAGCGTGGTTTGATGTTTTTAAATGTAAAGTTTACTTGAGAGGTATTCTCAAGGGACTACAAAATCATAGAAATTACATTGTTAATTTTGACTAGGGAATGATTCAAAGGTGGTTTAGGTCTAACACATGTTTTTGGGTCCATGGTATTTGGTGGCCAATGGTATTTTCAATGGTATTGGCGGACAAGGGTATTTAGTGGCCCATGGTATTGTCCCATGTTATTAGATGTAAGGAAGTCGTTATAAGGCTTGAGGAGGCTCCATTGTAAAGTGGTCTAGAGGTGAGTGGTGGTTAGCTCACTTGGCTTGGCTTGGCCGGTTTATGTCAAGGGATATAATAGATCTATTATGGTGGGTTTTCCATGTAAACATTGTGTGTCTATTTTATTTCTCTTTCAAGTTATTATATTTTATTATGCTCGTAATCTTTAAGAACTGGTATCAGAGCTATGGTTTGGAATATAGTTGTGCTTGTTGTGTTGTAGTTGGTTTTAAATTAATTATGGGGTGCTTGTTTGGTGGTACTCGACATCCTAGCAGTATTCTTGGGTTCCTGGTTATAATGCAATTTCCTTGGGTGCTAGAAGCACAAGGTATCCCTCTTATGTGTAGAGAAGGGATGTTGCATTACGCGTGGAATGAACCACTAGGTAGGTACGAGGGTGGAAAGTGTACTCGTAGCCTAACTTGATGTAGATCAGATAGGTTGAGTCTTTGATTGGGAGAGGAATGTGAGATGGTTTAATCTCAATTGTGAGACCAAGATTGATGAGCCAGAAATGTGAAGAGAATTTATAGAGAACTATCGGTTACTATCGGATTTCTCTTTATATGGACGTCAATGACAGGGTTCGATGCATGTACATAAAGAACATGGAAGAAAATGAACAAGTAGACAAGCAAGAAAGCGAACATGGAAAAGTAAGAGGATGAATAAATGGATGGTGATGGTGTAGTCACCATGAAGACACATGAAATTTTTTATATGGAGCATTTTGCATGTAAAAGGGAATATGGTTGTAAGACCTGGTAAGGCATGCATACCCCTGGTAACTCATCGGTAAAGTCAAGAAATAGACCTAGGTGATAGGGGGGTGTATGTGAGATTCCTCGGTAAAACTTTGAGGAGGGTTGGTGTTTACTCGAAGTCAAGTTTATAGGGGGGGTTGTTAGGGTTAACCTTGACTCGGGAATGAGTCAAATGGTTTAGGTCTCAACATGTTATTTTGGGCCCATGGTATTTGGTGGCCAATGGTATTTTTCCAAGGTATTTGGTGTTCAATGGTTTTTTGTGGCCCATGGTATTACATGTAAAGAAGCCTTTGTAAGGCTTAAGGAAGCTCCATTGTAAAGTGGTTTTGAGGTGAGTGGTGGCTAGCTCACTTTCCCGACTTGGATGGTTGAGGTAAAGGGATATAATAGATCTATTATGGTGGTTTTTCTCAGCTTTGGTTTTTCCACGTAAACATTGTGTGTCTATCTTTAATGTGTTTCTATGTGGATTTGTGTTCTCTTGTGTATTATTTAATGAAATCCCCCCTTTAAAATTGAATTGAAGTAATCACCAACCCCCCTCAAATTTTCACCTAGGAATCTCACATACACCCCTTATCACCTAAGTCTATCTCCTGACTTTACCGGTGATTTACTAGGGGTATGCATGCCTTACCAGGTCTTATAGCTATATGCTCTTTTACATGCAAACTGCTCAATTAAAAAAATTTCATGTGTCTTCATGGTGATTAAACCATCACCATCTGTTACTTCATCCTCTTGCTCTTCCATGCTCACTTGTTTTTTTCCATGCTCCTTTTGTACCTGCATCCAACCTTGTCATTAATGTCCATATAAAGAAGAATCCATCTACCATAATACATAGGTCCTTAGCCGTTGTAACTGCCAGTTCTATAGGAATTCTCATCACATACGTGGTTCATAAATCTTGGTCCAAGAACTGAGATTAAACCATCTCACATTCCTCCCACAATCGAAGACTCAACCACTATGATCCACATCAAGATAGGCTACAAGCACACCTTCCACCCTCGTACCTACCTAGTGGTTCATTCCACACTTGATGCAACATCCCTTCTCTGTGAATAAGAGAGATACCTTGTGCTTCCAACACCTAAGGAAATCAAATTTTAACCAGGAACCAAAAATACTGCTAGGGTGTCGAGTACCACCGAACATGCACCCCACAATTAATTCAAAAAACTAGGTACAACATAATGAGCACAACTATATGCCAAACCATGGATCTGATACTAGTTCTTAGGATTTTAATGAGAATAATACAATAATAAATAATTAGAGAACACCATATAACACATTTAAGATAGACACGCCATATTTACGTTGAAAACCCAAAACCAGGAAAACCACCATAAAAGGGAGATCTATTATCTCCCTTGACCTAAACCGACTAAGCTAGGCCAAATGAGCTAACCATCACTCATCTCCAAACCACTTTACAATGGAGCCTCCTCAAGCCTTATAAAGGCTTCTTTACATGTAATACCATGGGCCACCAAATACCATTGAACACCAACTACCTTGGAAAAATGCCATTAGCGACCAAATACCATGGGCCCAAAAACACATGGTGAGACCTAAACCATTTGACTCATTACTGAATCAAGGTTAACCCTAACAATTGGATGGAAAATATGTCATTTTAATTGAGACTTCTCATATTTTATAATTATTATTAATAACAAGGGCGGTTGCACTACCAAAAGTGAGAGAGTTCGACATCAATCTCCTAGAATATGATCGATTTTCATAGTAAATATTTGCAATGTTTTGAGATGTAACTGACTAATGATATTCAGAGTGGGAGTATCCTTAGTTAAACAATTTTCAATGTTAAATCTCTTTGACCATCAAAATTATGGTTTTAGTAGTGGCCCAGAGTAGATAAAATACAATGGTTTTTCACAATGGACGTGATTGGCCAAAGTGGATGGTTAATTGTAGTTGAAATTTAAAAGTGTTATATTTTATGCTTGCACACCCAACATGATAAACATAGCATCATTTTGTTATCCTTGGCTACCCAATTTGTGGGAAATAGGCAATTAAGCTCTTTCAATGATGAAACTTTGACTCAAAGTAGAACAAGGGATAAAATTGTTCTAATATATCTGCTTCTTCGATAGATATATGAATTTGTTCGCTAAGTAAGTACTTGTTGGGCATTCTTTAATTAGAAGGGAATTCTCCAATAAGGGAGCATAACCCAATTTAACTTTAAATATTAGTATTTTAATAATATTTACATCTTGATACACTTAAGGAGCATGAGAGGGTGCAACCTTTTGTAGGGATGGATTCTGTCAAAGAAAGGGATAAATGGGCCTTCAAATGTTGCACTAAAGTTGGTGAGGAGCATAAGTAAGATGATGATACTTAGCAGTTGTTACAATTATATTTCATGGAAATAGAGGGGAAAGGGGCATGAAGGAAACTGTTGAAGGACTGACTAGCAAGATATAAAAGTAACCTTTGAAGACTAGGTAGTTGAGCATTGAAAATGTCGTATCGACTGAATACCTTAATCAAGGAAAAGGTTCAAGAAAAAAGTGACAAAATGCTTACAGTTGGGTTGATATTCCCCGTGAAGCAATAAGATTGGGTCATAGGGGGATGGATGAAAGGCATGGCATGGAGACACATTGCATTGCATCGGCAGGAAGGTCATTTGAAAGGGAAACTGAACCAAAGAAGTACATAAACTTAGTTTTATTTGTGATTTGAGCTGCTTTTAATACTTCATTGTGGATTCAAAACAATAGGTTAATATCCCGACATTGCATTGATTGTTTTAATTCCATGGAAAGACAAAGAAATATAATCCAATGGAGATAAACACGAACATAATAGGGGAAATCCATCAATAAACAAGATTTAGTAGCAAAGCCACATATTCCACGTCTTTAGGGTTGAAAGGCCAAATAGTGAGTATCCCAAAGCGTTAATGATTAGTAAACCTATAGTTAACTGGACAACTCAAAGATCAATATTAATGGTGGTAGTGTAGATGAAACCAAAAAACAATTAGTAGACATATGGAAATATTTTCTTAGCTAATCCACGACAAATACATCTCTAATAAGGAATGAAATAACAATGCTTAATTCTTATTAAGCAGGTGAATCATGACTCATTGAATAGAGGGCCCCGTCCAGTGGGTGCACAATTGGGTTTTTCATGGTATATTTCATGACCAATATGTAATGAACTAGGACATGACCCAACTATGTGCCCATGCAATTTAGTTCAATGAAGTAAATAATTGCTTTAGTGGAGTAAAGACTTTCTTTATTACTTGATTAATCTCTAGAGTGAAGGCCATAAGGGTTCTTTCTTCAATAGTTCCCTTAATCTCGAGTCATTGTTAATGAACAATTTGCTCAATCTAACCATTTATCAACCATTGACATCTCCAATATGAACAATTAATTGATCATTACTGTGTTCCACTTGTCTTTTTGAATTTATTAGGTCATACTCGGTTAATTATAGTGGCATGCTAATGAAAACTTTGCAGATGATACTAGGTACAAGTCCTAGGTGATTGTAGGAATACTACCCTCAATTGTGCTTTGTAGTTGAATTCTTGACTCTTTTTTGTTATAAAGCTAATATTGCAGGGAAATATATACCCTCTCCATTCAAAAGGATTTATTGGACCTTAAATGGTATGCTACTTAATCAATCTCATTGACGCCTTCAATTGCACAAGAAGAGAGCTCACAATTGTGTGTATACATAGATGGAGCTAATATATATTTATTCAATAAACATTTTTTTCTACTCCTTGTGGTTGCAGCATGGGGATACACCCTTCCATGCAAAGATAAAATGCCAAGTCATAATGCAGGGATCTCATTAGATCTCAGTGAAAATGCACTCAATACTCAAATCACTGCCAATCCTACGATGGCTATGCCCAACAACTGGAAATGAATGTGTTAAACATTAGTTCTATGCCCAAAACGCCAGATCATCGACTCATTTTTGTGCATTCAAATAGGAGAAACAGCCCCAGTTTTTTTAAGAAAATTGTTTATATATAAAGAGCCTTGATACCTCGTAACTATGTGGAATCATGTCACATCACCAATTATGATTTAAAAAATTTATTAAATGGGTTAAAAAGTCTTTTTTACTATGTCATTTTGAAATTTTACCAAACTAAGAGAACACATAAATTTCAAGCATCAATGGACCATTGAAAAATTGCCAAACTAAGCGAAAACATACATTTTCACCACAATTTTCAAGTGATGGATTCGTCAAGCATCAATGGACTGATTTTGATTATGTCTAGACTGAATACTTCATAATCTTGAGCTTCCATGTTAACTTACAGTTGATGATTCTTAGAATAATTTTTAATAAAAGTCCAAAATAGAACAATGTAGTTTGAATAGACATTTTAAATTTGTTAATATATATATATATATAAAGCATGAATGAATGCAATGATAGAAATACCGAGTAAACAAAGGTAAGAGCACGACACCTATAATTACCTATAGATAAAGATCAAATGGTGTAGGCATCTATTGAAATGAAATAGGTACCCACGTCACAAAGGTTTGCAACTTACCTCATTGGGGAAGGGGTAGTGAGACCAGCTCTCAAGGAAAGGAGAAAAGACAGGAAAAATGGGAAGGGAAGGCATTCGAATAGAAGAAATGGTCGTAGTTTAAAAAAAAATTCTTATGTATAAAGAGCCTTGATACTATTAGGATATTTAGACACTTAGGAGTTAGTTAAGATCAACTTGTGTAATATATCCGTTAGGTAAAGTGTGTTTCTTTAGTATGCATTAGTATTCATTTGTAAATATTCTAATCTGATGATCACGATATGCTCTAGAAATAAAGTGATTCGATGGTTCAACTTCTCTTAGATCATACCTACCATTGATCCGTGGCTTAGCACCCAATTGGTCCATGATCTCTATTTAAAGAGCATGGAGGGTCCTTGGCTAGTTGATCTATTATGAGAAGCTCATGTAACTTTCTTTCTTTTGCATAATAAATTTCTCGAAGTAGCTATTTGGCTGGGGCCGTCGAATGTTTCCCTCTCGAGGGTTTTAACCACGTGACAAACATCGGTGTGTTGATCTGTGATCTATTTGTGTGAAGCGATTGCTCAAGGTGTTCAGTCTTTTGGGAGTACCCTGTGTACTCGAACATGGTATCCGAGCGTTTATGAAGAGCCGCTTTCGATTTTGATCAAGATCTGGAACCAGTGTTGTCGAAAATTTGAAAGGGTTTCTAGTTATGGATTTTCTGCACATTTGTGGCCTGTGGGAGCTATTTCATTGCATCCGAAGCACCATTTTTGTTGGGAAATATTTTTTATTTCATCGAAATCTGTTTCTGTTTGTTCCAGAAACACTCATTTCGACAATTCTGAAGGTATAATGTTACAGTGATGGATTTGTTTTTTTTAAATCTCTCATATTTTATTAGTTTTATTATTAGATCTTTTCTGTTTTAGTCTTGGACTGTTGCCATCCCTGACTGCATATGCTCTTTGTCGTGCACCTTGCACGATCATGGCGAATCAGAAATAGTAAGGGAAAGTTTTTTTTCTTGTCTTCTCGACTACGTATGCTCTTTTCTATGCACCTTGTGCGATCACGGCAAATCAGAAACAACGAGAAAACTTGAAAATGTAGACTTTCCGGGTAAGCTAACCAAGATCTAACTCCATTGTGTAGAATTTTTTTTTTGTGTGTGATTTGCAAAGAAAAAAGTCAAGCACGGAGAATGAGAGAGAAGAGTTTAAAATTTAAAAAAAAAAACCTTTCTTCTTTCCATTATTTTACGTACCTTTTAAACTTATCTCACTTGGTCAAAAGTTGCTTTATTCCTTAATAGGTCTTGATTTCAAGTCTTATTAAACTACTTTTTAGTGCATGCAATTTCTATTTTCAAGTTACTTTATTGTAAAAGTGCATCTCACATAAATAAAATAAAATAAAAAGTGAGTCACTTAAGTCTTTTAATTTATTGCTGCACTATTTAAAAGTAACATTATTGTAAAAATAAACATCACTTATTCTACAAAAGTGATTCACTTAAAAGCAACTTTATTGTAAAGTGATTGTCAAAGGTTGATCTTGGGAAGAGGGGGGTTCTTTTTTTTTAGTTGGTCAAGTTAATATCTGCCACGTCACTACTAGGGACATCTTCAACATTTTCTTTGATCAAGCATAACTTCATCATCCAGAATCAGTTTTCAGTGCCATTTTTTTTTAAACCGCATATTTTTTTGATCTCTTTGCATCCAGACATTTAGTTTCTATTCTTTCAGCCATTATTTTATAATATGCCCGCCCTTTGTGATATTATACTTACAAGTTCTAACTATTTCTCATGGAAATCTCATATGGAGGATGCTCTACGAAGTAGGGGACTTTTCAGGATAACCTTAGGGAAAGAAATAGAACCCACTGATGATGATAAGAAAATTAAATGGGCAAATAGATGTGATGAAGCTCATGGATTGATTGGGATGTCAATCTCTACTAATTTGCGATTCCACATATTTGGAATTGATGAACCTGATATAGCTTGGGAAAAGTTGGAATCTGTGTTTGGTAAACACAATGAAATTCGGGGTCATCAACTTGAGAATGAGTTGCTTTCCTTGAATCCAAAGGATTTTTCATGCATTCAAGACTATTTATCGAAGTATAAAACTCTTAGACTCTTATGTGCAGAATGCAAGATTAAGAAATAAGACAAACAATGTATGTATCATATTCTTTCCAAACTTGGACCTACATATTCTGTTTTTGTATCTATATTCTACTCCATGAAAGAATCCTTGACTGCAGCTAGCTATCAAGAGCCTAGTCTTGAATCCTTTTGTGATTCCCTAATTAGAGACCAAGATAAGCTCATTCACCTTGGAATAATTAACAATGCATATACATCTGTGAAAGCCTTATTGTCCCAACAGAAAGAAAAGTCCAAGCCTCCCAAGAAACAGAATTTTCGCAATAATAATCCAAACAACAAGGGTCCCAAACCCTCTCAGTCAGCTCCTTCTTTAAAAAATGACAACGGATCCAAGGCAAAATGAAAGAAGACTAAGCGCCATTGCAATTTTTGTGGGAAAGATAATCATGATGAATCTAAGTGTTTCAAGATGATAGCAGCCTTGGAAGCAGCAATGAAGAAGCACCACATCAACCTAGATTCGTCTTCAGAATCTAACTCTCATGGACATGCACTTTGTGCTTCTGGTTACTCTTATATTGCATCTTCTTCTTCTACTTCAAATGAATGGCTCATTGATTCTGGAGCATCTTATCATATGGTTAAGGATCAAGCCATCTTTTCTACTATGCATGAATGTAACACCAAACACATATTTGTTGATGATGATAGATCTCTAAGTGTTGTAGGATATGGAATAGGTCCAGAAGAAAATGGTCATTTCAGTGATGTACTATGTGTTCCAAAAATTTTCTGCAATTTTTTATCATTCTATCAAATTACTCATTCAGGTGAAGGTAAAACTGTGACGTTTACACCTCACCAAGTTGTAATCAAGGATTTTAAAAATCCTCAAAATGTCTTTGCTACTAAAACTGTTGATGATATTACCAGGTTGTACAAATTTAACAACTTTGGGTCATAACCTTTTCCTTCAGTTTTTGTAGCTCATAGTGATAACTTGAGCAAACTTTGGCATGAGTGATTTGGTCACTTAAATTACCGCTCATTGCAACAACTATGTAAAGACAATATGGTGACTGGTCTTTTGATAGTATTTTGCAAGGATGGTGTTTGTTTCGGTTGTGTACTTGGAAAACATCATCGGGACAGTTTTGACAAACGTGCCTCTTGGCACGTCTCGTTCCCTTGGAGCTTGTGCATAGTGACTTTTGTGGTCCTCTTCGATCTGCTTCCTTTTCTAGTTTCAAATATTTCTTCACTTTCATTGATGACTACCCCAGACACACTTGGGTTTACTTCCTAAAACTTAAGAGCGAAGTATTTAACATGTTCTTGGCCACAAGGCCCTTGTTGAAAAACAATCTGGTCATCACATTATTAAGTTAAGATCTGACAATGGAGGAGAATATGTTAACAATAAGTTCACTACTTTCTGCATTGAATAAGGAATCTAATAGCAACACAGTGTTCCATATACACCACAACAAAATGGTGTAGCTGAACGGAAGAACCGCACTTTAAAAGAAATGGCTAATTGTATGATCCAATCTAAGGGACTAAGTCTTCAATATTTGGGCTGAGGCCATAAATTGTGAAAATTACATAGTTAATCACACACCCACTAAAGTTTTACAATGTATAACACCGAAAGAAGCATGGACTAAAACTAAACCAGATGTAAATCACTTTCGTGTGTTTGGTTGTGAAGCATGGGCTCACATTCCGGATAAAAAACGGAAAGCATTGCAACCTAAAAGTGAAAAGTGCATATTTGTTGGATATTCAGAAGATGTAAAAGGTTATAGAATTCTCCAGCCACATTCTCATGATATAATCATTAGAAGCGATGTTAAATTTGATGAAAATCTCTTGGCCTGCGAGCCTAACTTGGCAGGTGTGCCATCTTTGGCCTGTGAGCCTGATTCGACGATTGTGCCTTCTTATTCTTCTTCCAACTTCCTTGACAGGTTTCCAAATCCAGTTTCTGATGATGACAGTGAGGATGAAAATCCACCTCCGCCTGCTCATGTTCCTCCAATTGCACCAACACCAATGCTTCCTCGATGGGTCCGTTCAACATGTCAAGCAGCTGGTGATCTTGCCGGTGATCCTAGAGATCAACGTCAAACACGTTCTTAGTTTCAATGATCCTCTTCTCATTTGGCTCAAGTTTTCAAGAATCTTGATCCAAAAAAATTTGCAGAAGCTTCAGGAAATCCAGATTGGGATGCAGCTATGGATGAAGAATATCGTTCCTTAATGGCGAACGATACTTGGGATCTTGTTCCTCTTCCAAAAGGAAGAAAACTTGTTAGATGTAAATGGGTCTATAGAACTAAGTATGCATCAGATGGAAGTGTTGAAAGACTTAAGGCAAGGTTAGTTGCCAAAGGTTTTTCCCAAGTTGAAGGGATTGACTACAATGAAACCTTTGCTCCTGTCGCAAAAATGAATTCCATCCGCCTTTTTCTTTCCCTTGCAGCCTTACATAACTGGGAATTCCATCAAATGGATGTCAAGTCTGCCTTTTTACATAGTGATTTACGGGAGGAAATTTACATGGAACAACCTCCTGGATATGTTCAGGATAACTCTAGCCTTGTCTGTCTCCTTAAGAAATCCTTATATGGCCTTAAGCAAGCTCCTAGTGCTTGGTATGCCAAAATGGATAGCTTTCTCCTTGACACTGGTTTTTCTAGATGCCATTCTGACCCCAATGTCTATACCAAGAAAGTAGGAAACCATCTCATCATACTTGTTCTTTATGTTGATGATCTTATCCTTACTGGTAGTGACCCTAAACTTATAACCCATGTGAAATCCAGTCTTAAGCAAAATTTTGATATGTCATATTTAGGACATTTGCATTATTTTCTTGGTATCCAAGTCTTGCAAACCAAAGAAGGAATCTTTCTTTCTGAGTCTAAGTATGCTTGTGACATTCTTCGTTGCTTCCACATGGAAGATTGTAAACCAACCCCT
The DNA here is from genome assembly GCA_001517045.1 of Pseudotsuga menziesii. Classification (NCBI taxonomy): domain Eukaryota; kingdom Viridiplantae; phylum Streptophyta; class Pinopsida; order Pinales; family Pinaceae; genus Pseudotsuga; species Pseudotsuga menziesii. The sequence goes on along the minus strand of LPNX010328094.1, from coordinate 75,960 downwards.
TCTCCCTTCCAGTCTGGAGTCAAAATTTCTGCCACTTGTACTTCCCCTGAAGTAGATGCCATCTTGTATCGTCAGCTTGTTGGTAGTCTCTTATACTTGACTCATTCTCATCTTGACCTTTCCTTTGCCATTGGTCATGTTTCCCGTTATATGCAAACTCCTCATGAAAGTCACTGGAAAGCAGCAAAAATAATACTTCGATATATTCGAGGTACAATTCAGTTTTGGATTCATTACAGTATAGGGGGGAAACCTTTGTTGGTTGGTTTCACTGATTCAGATTGGGCCGATGATCCTGATGATCGAAAGTCTACTGCAGGTTATGTTTTTAGTCTAGGATCTGGACCTATCACTTGGGCTTGTAAGAAAGAACAAGCTCTTGCTCTTTCTTCAGCAGAAGTAGAATATCGAGCCGTAGTTAATGCCAGTCAGAAAGCTTTATGGCGTCGACAGATCCTTTTAGAGTTTGGATTCGAGCAGCAGCATCCTACTCCACTTTGGTGCGACAATGAAAGTACCAGCAAGCTTTCCAAATATCCAGTTCTACATCAGCACAACAAACAAATTGAGCTACACATGCACTTCAACATAAATCTTGTTCATGATCATGTTATTGAAGTGCTCTATTGCCCTACATATGATCAAGTTGCAAACATCTTCACCAAGTCTCTTACAGAAGCGAAGTTTTCTAAACTTCGGTCTATGTTAGGAGTTCATGAATGTGTCCTTAAGGGGGGATAGGCTCTAATGCCTCCTTGCTTCTCCTAATTGTGTCACTTTTGTAAATATTTCAATCCTATCCCAAGTTGTTCTTAAGGGGGAATGTTAAGATATTTAAACACTTAGGAGTTAGTTAATATCAACTTGTGTAATATATCTATTAGGTAAAGTGTGTTTCTTTAGTATGCATTAATATGCATTTGTAAATATTCTAATCTGACGGTCACTATATGCTCTAGACATAAAGTGATTTGATGGTTCAACTTCTCTTAGATCATACCTACCATTGATTCATGGCTTAACACCCGATTGGTCCATGATCTCTATTTAAAGAGCATGGAGGGTCCTTGGCTAGTTGATCGATTATGAGAAGCTCATGTAACTTTCTTTCTTTTGCATAATAAATTGCTCCAAGTAGCTATTTGGCTGGGGCCGTGGACTATTTCCCTCTCGAGGGTTTTAACCACATGAAAAACATCGGTGTGTTGATATGTGATCTATTTGTGTGAAGCGGTTGCTCAAGGTGTTCGGTCTTTTGGGAGTACCTTGTGTACCTGAACAAATACCTCATACCTACATGCTTCCATTTCACATGGAAAAAAAAAAAGAGACAATGATATTGGAAAGGGGCAAGGAAAAGCGAAAAAAAAAAGAAAAGGTAGAGTTACTCATGTTTCATGAATATTTTTGGCTGCTCTATTTTGAGTTTGTTAACATTGGTATTTTATAGAGATATCATGATTTTTTTGAATTTTTTGTTTTATTTTATGTTGGAAGGATATACCAAACATATTAAGATTATTAAAATAAATTTAAAGCTCCATATTGAACCAATATTTTTTTGTTTATAACAACATTATATTAATAAATTGAGATTATTATTAATATATTGTATCGTGTAATTAAAGTTGGCATTGAAACATTTTGTAGATGATGGACTGTAATTATTAAATTTAATTGTTTAGATATTGGAATTTCTTATAATTAAAGTTGGCATTGAAACATTTTGTAGATGATTGATTGTAATTATTAAATTTAATTGTTTAGATTTTGGAATTGCTTAAGATTGAGATAGTTTATAATTCTCATTTAGTCCTTATTATTTTATAAAGATGAATTAAGATGGTATACATAATTTTGAATTATAAATAAGTTTGTGTTTATAAAAACATTATATTAATTGATCGAGGGTAAAAAAAATGGTTTTGCCTATGGCGCCTGGGAATTTTTATGGAGGCAGTATTTCGAGGCCATGGGTCTATGGTGACATGAAGTTCAAGTCATAGAGAATCGATCCTCCATCCCCTCCCTCGGCCCCGCTTCTCTCGTGGGAAAACGAGGCTCACTGGTCTATGGGTGGCCTCTCCTCCAAGAGAAAACAAATGCAGGGGAAGATTGATGGAAGCATCAAGAAGCTCAGAGACATTGAAGAAGAGGAGGAGAATGAAGCTAAAGATCTTGCTGTCTCAGGGGTGTCTAAGGCTTCGAAGCCCAAACCTGCCCTTTCTACAGTTGCCGAAGAAGGTATTGATAGATCTGGTGAGGTAAATAATGAAACACCTTCTAGAAAAGGTTCTACAGGGTTTCGAACCCGACCAAAGAAGTCAAGCAAGCATGATCTTTGTGATAAGGCACAGAAGAGTGATTAGAATAGATCAGGGTTTACTGAGACTTCTAGCGATGTAAAAGTTGTCGAAGAGGATGTGGGGTTTAGGGTTTCTCCCAGAAATAAGAAGAGGAAAGGAGAGTCCAAAGATGGAGGATTTGAGCCCATGACTGCAAAGTGTGACAAATATGTGAGAAGTAGCAGCCATATTTCATCCTCTGTACCGGAGGAAAACTTGATTTGCAGGTTGATGTAGTGGTCGAAGAGAGGTCACATCCACTCAATGGTGAGATCAGCTCTTTGCATCGACCTCAAATCAATTTGTAATGGGATATTTTCTTCCAATCTCTCCTCGGAATCTGGAGTTAGGGTACACATAGACAGGTTTCAGATCTTTATAAAATTCACATCCAGGAAGTCGAATCTGGTATGGGTTCATGGATCTGAATCAGTGGAGACACTAAAAGCAGATTTTGAGTGAAGAGAGGGTTTTATTAGAACCTATTTCTTCTTCCTCCATGAAGGAAAAATATTGCAGGAAGATTCTAGCCTGACAGATTATCAGATCTCAAAGAACTCAACCATTTTTTTGTTGCACCGCCTGAGGGGGGGAGCAGAAGGAAATAAAAAACCCTCTGGTCCTTTGTCGTATAAAGAATTAGCTCGACCTAAGGGACCTTCGATAGAAGCCTCTTCTTCTCCCCAGAACAGTCTGTATTTTGTGGAAAATATGGAATCTACACCAACACTAGAGATCAAGAATCCTCAGGTAACAAAATTTTTTAGTAGGCTACAATCTGTAGCCGACATTTGTCGTTTTAATGGGTTTTGGCCCAGATCTTTTGATCTCCATCAATGGGTTTACACAAATTGGACAACCAATTTTCAAGTCCTCTTATGTTCCAAGGGATTCTTTGTAGTTCAATTTGAATCTCAGGAATATTACTAGAAGATGCTAACTCAGGGACCTTGGTTTTGGGGGAGAGATGGGCTCTTCATAACACCTTGGTTTCCAGAGTTTGATTCAAACTCCATGGTGGTAACCAAGATGCTAGTGTGGGTGAGGATGCCAAATTTATCTCTACCATTTTGGCACCATTTAGTATTGGAAGACATTGGCAATATTCTTGGCAGGTTTATCAAAAGTGATAGCGACAGGAAAGAACATGGATTATTTACCTATGCAAGAATTTGAGTGGAGATTGACCTCAGCAAAGGACTCCCGGATAGATTACAGCTGAAACATGAATATTTCAATTGGATTCAGAGGTTGGACTATGAAAATACTGCTTTTAGATGCAAATTCTGTCATTTGACGGGTCACCTCCAAGACACATGCCCTGTTCCTAAAAAGTTCACAAAGAAAAAAAAGGGGCATACTTTTAACCGTAAAAATTGGCAAACAGATTACGCTCTGTCTCTAGATGGGGACGAGGAGAGTGAAGACGAAGAACAACCGAAATTATAGAAAAATGAGGAAAATATGATGAAATATGAATCAGTGGATGCAAAAACACTTGAAAAAAAGAACTATGGTGCAGAAACACTATCAAATGATGTGAATCCTGCGGATGCTTCTTTTAGTGGACTAAAGCATGCACATGAAACAAAAATCTCAGATTTTGATAAAGATCTAGTTACTATTCAGTAGCCAGGGGAGATGGTAGGTAAAAAAATGATCGTAACTGTCATTCTGCAGGATGGTTGGACTGAAGTGAAAAGAAAAAAGATGGGGAAAAATGGAAATTAGAGGCATATTTTCATCCTTGATTACTATGTCCTATGATGTATTATATTTTTATCTTTTTTCATAGACCTTTGGTCTATTTTTTGACCGCTTGCTTCGGCACTTGAGCTAAGTGCTCGTAATGCATTTGCATCTACAAAATGTAATTTTGATTCACTTCGGCTGAAATAAAATTACACTTTTTTTCCAGGGAAAAAAAAAACATTATATTAATTTAATTTTTAATATGGTATGCACAACATTGAATTGTAAATAATTTTTTTTTAATGTTATGTTCTTGAGATAGTTTATAATTCTCATCAAGCCCTTATTATTTTATTGAATTGAGAGTTCATATTCATAGGTATCCTAGTAGGAATGGATGCATCCAGGGAGAAACAAAGGTAAACACTCCATTCCAGATAGGGCGAGCTATCTATATTTTTTGGCTTATGTGAAGCAACAAAGATCCGAGTTGCTCCTCAGCCTTTGGGGGTTTTCTTGCAGCAAATTAGCTTCATTTTATATGTAGATAATGATTTTACTGAAAAACTTCACTTTTGAATACTAAAACCTAAATAAAACTATTTCCTCCTTTAGAAAAGAAATGAAATAGATGTTAGTGTCATTCTTGCATAGCAATGGATCAAAGTGACCATTTATAGGATTTTCATCATGGAAATTTATGTCATATATGTGTTTTTTCTAATGCTTGGATTAAAGTGCAAATAAAATCGTGCTTGTGTTTTTTACCAGAATCTAAATGGTATCCTTAGCTAATTCGATAGCTAGTGTATACAGAATATGTCCCCCATAGCCCTCTATTTTCAGTGGGCAGGTTGGTTGAATTAAGAAGATGAAATGGACATGTTTTGCAAATATATTTCTCAGTTATTAATATTATCCATTTCTACCATTGATTGTTCATGAAGTTCATTTTTGTAGAATGTTATTATTTATGTATCTTGTTTAGATAAGCTGCTTCTAAAATATTCAATTGTCCCCTTTCTTAGCTCTATTGATGTCTATGTAAAGTGCAATAAAACTTGAAAAATTTCAAACAAACAATCTCCAGTAAAAAAATAAAAATTTCTCAATTGAAACAAGCAACGTTTTTCTAATAGTAGATGAAGTGGGTCTTTCACACACGGACTAGCTAGTGCCATATTAATTTAGACAATGTATTCCAAGTATTTAGTTTATTAAATTTGCATGTAGTTTTCTATTTTTTGATCATTGTAAATCCATGCAGAATAAACATGTCTTCTATAACGATAGCTACAGATGCTACTCATAAACAACGGTAGAGGCATCCAATGAAACTTATCTCATTGCAGTAATCTCTACTTTGGTTCACAATCCAAGTGCTAGCCTGTGTCTACGGACTAGTTCAACTTGGGACATGACATTTTCAATCATAAACCATTGATTAATGGTCTACTTGCAATAGACTATTTATCTGCCTTCCGAATGATCGGATTGATGGTTGTTAATTATTTTATTTCACATTTTTGTAGAAAATTTTGTTCCTTATATATTAATATCTCAGATCTATGGAAGTGTTAAAAAATCTTATACATTTGTGACTACCATTATTAGTATAAAATTGGAATCCTAAGTAGACATTCTTGCATTTCTTCTTGTGTTGATTTAATTCTTAGATTATCTATGTCTAATGTTCGAAATTCATGTTACACTAAACGATGATTTATTCTTAGTAATATATAAGGCATTATGAATTGTACTAAGTGTTTTTAAACAGTGAAATACATCCATGGTATTTGTGATATTTTTTTGTAAATAAAAGATCTATTACTGCTTAAAAAACGGTTACAGAATATCCACCAAAACTGCAGGCCCTAAACGACCCGCACTAGAGTCTACCTATCCCAGTTACATCCATATTTCCAAAAGTTTCCCATCCCAAAAACCAGGAGAGTTCCTACTATGGAGATCTCGATCCCTGACATACATACAACATCTAGCTTCCTACTTGCTGAAAACATAAAAGTAAACCGTCTAAAAACAACCTACAGGCCGAATTCACAACCACCCTGACATAAACAAAACTAAAAAGAAACACACACCAGGCCTCAAGGGAGCACCGGGGGATCTGGAAAAGGACCACCAGATTGGAAGTGACCACTCGGACGTAGAACCGCCTTAACTGTTTGCTCCACTAGATTAAAGCCGACATTCCTCCCTCTAGCGCGCCGCCCAGTACCTCCCACCGAAAGTTGTTCCATCCCTGGATAGTATAACGCTATCCCCAAGCAGGATGCTATCTGTTCCACCTTCCTATGCATCAGGAAACAATCCACGCTGAGAGCTTCCACCATGCTGCGAATCTCCATGCACTCTTCGTTATGCTCCTTCCATGCCTTTACCAGATCCTCGTCGCCGTCCTTATTCAACAGCATCTTCGTCATCTTCTCCTCCATTTTGGCTGCAGATCTAAGGTTCGCTTGGGTGACCAGATTCATAAGGACCCAGTAGATCATCTCCAGACGATCATGGGTCAACGGGCACCCCGCCATGGATCCCGAATCAAATATCCACCCATCCACCTCCTCGCAAACCTCCTCAATTGGCATGGCCTTTACCTAATCCCATAGATATTTTTCCACATTCTCCATTGCAATTATGGAGATGAGCGAAATTTGGTCTTTACAAGCCTCCACCACGACCCGAGCCTGCAGTTGGGCCCTAGTTGCTTCCTACTTCCCCTTCTAGCTGCAGACTTTTCCTTTACCCCAACTACCAGCCGAGCCTGCGCTGCCCCCTGGTTTCCCTAGACCACCACGAGGTGGTGCCATTTTACCCTGCTCAGTTTTGCTCCCCTCACTAACTGTCGTTCCTCCTCCTATCCTCAGGCCCCCCTCTAACCTTAGCAATCTGACTCGAGAGCTCTCCTCGAAACACATGAAGGTGCATCTGCCACCTTCGTTGAATAAATAATCAATTCTCCCAAGAATGAGTTAATAGATCCCTCTCGGGTAATGATGACCCAAATCTAGCCACCTTCTGTCCTCGTACCTCGCATGGGATTCAGTGTTAGAGTATTCATCATAACTAGATCACCTGTCCGTGTGGAGTTTGCACTTCCATTCCTCTCAAGACCTCCTTCATACCTTCTCTTAATGGAATGAGGATACGCTCGGATTGCCCTGATCAGAGGCAACCTGTGGAGCACGCGTTAATGGAGACAACATGTGGTAGGACCTTGCGGCCTCCTGTCTCAGCCACGTTCCTCACTCGTACTCCCTATCATCTAAATCATGTCACCCCCATCATGAGTCACGAGTTGACGACAGCTGGGAAGCCATTGCTCTTCCTCGAATTCATCAAGTTGTCCCCTCCGACTTGTTAGTTTTTCAACATTAAGATATCATTATTAGGATCTTCAACTGAGAGAATAACAAGCACATCAATCAAACACAAGAGACAATGAAAACAGTGTTTTTCCTTGGGGAAACCATAAATGGAGAAAACCCCACAACTTCCTCAGAGATAGAATCAAAACCAAAATAGAAAATCCCAAAACAGTAAGTGATCTCCCGACAGCAGTAACCTTCCTCTTATTTAGCCCCAGTATCTTCTCCTTCCTCAACTATGTGCTACACTTGAGTGTGTATGTGATTTGTACTAAATAGAGAGTCCAACTCTCTATTTATACTAATCCTAGCATGAATAAAACCCTACTAGGGCCGACCTCTCTAGGAGATTCTAATAACCCTAGTTCCTTAGAACTGCGGAGACTTTAACCCTTAGACAATAGGAGGGTTACCCACAATGAATTGACATGACTTGTTTACATTATAGATCCTCCCGATCGGAACATCGAGGCATGACAACATGACTCAATTACATAATAGATACATCCCAAAATAAACATCAGGTTACAAGACATAAGATACATAGATGAATACATTCTGAAGTTACAAATACATCAACACTCCCTCTTAACTAGGAAGGTATTCTTTCGACACAATTTTCAGCACCGGTCTTTTTCTCTGCATCAACTGGATCATCTCGTCATCTTCATCTTCAAGTCTTCTTAGTCTTCAATTATTCTTAGTCTTCGAGTCTTCTTCGTATCCAAGTCTTCAATTCATCTTCTTCTTCAAGTCTTCTTCATCACGAGATCTGCATCATCATGACTGCTGGCTCATCACTGTTGGATCATCATCACATTTGGATCATCACTCGATCTGGATCGTCATCAAGTCTGGATCATCATCACATCTAGATCATCACTTGATCTGGATCATCATCAAGTCTAGATCATCATCATAACTGGATCGTCACTTGATTTGGATCGTCATCAAGTCTGGATCAACACATCTGGATCACTTGATATGGATCATCATCATATGCTATTTCATAATGGTTCTATCTCAATTCTTCTCATCACAAGAAGTTCTACAGAGTCAATCTTGTAGGCCTACCCTTCATACAGGTCTTCATCAGCGCTTATATCTGACACTTAAGTCAGAATGGTCCACCCAGCTCTTACATCTGACCTCATCTTGTAAAAAAGGCATTCCTAGCACTCACATCTGACCTCATCTTATCAGAAAGGCCCAGCACTCACATCTGACGATGTGTAAACACATTGTGCTAGAATGGCTCAGCACTTATATCCAACCATGTGCAAGCACACAGCATCAGAAAGGATCTACACTTACATCCAAACTCATCCTGTCAGAAAGGCACAACACTTATAGTCGACCATGCTCGAAAGCACCGCATCTAAAGGGCTCAGCACTTACAATCCGACCATGCTCGAAAGCACCGCATCGGAAAGGGCTCTGCACTTACAATTTGACCATGCTAGAGAGCACCGCATTGGAAAGGGCATGCACTCACATATGATCATGGAGGAACTAATCCTACCATTGCATCAGAATGGCCCCCAGTCCCAGACTCAGTTACCTGGTAACTGACCAAGTGCCTCCATTCCCAGAATGGCAGTTTCCCTTACATCTGATCTACTTGTCAGAATGGCCAACACTCACATCTGACATGGGAGGAACCTAATGCTTTAACCATGACAAAATGGTTCAACCCTTACATCTGATCAAGTGGGAACACATCCCTCTATCACATCAGAATGGCTTCTCAGTCCTAGACTGAGTTTTCCTGGTAACTGACCAAGCACCTCCATTCCCAAAATGGAAATAGCACTCATATCTGACATGGAAGGAACCTAAATCCTCTAACCATGATAGAATGGCTCAGCCCTTACATCTGACCATGGAAGGAACCAATCCTCTCACCATGTCAGAATGGCTATGGGTCTCATCACTTTCCCTTGGAGGAAACCTCGATATGGAGAACACCAAGCTTCTCCCTAAAGTATTCAAACTTTATCCTAGACAATGGCTTCATCAATACATCAGCTATCTGTTCCTCCGTCGCATCATACTGGAGATTCACTACTCCCCTCTGCACCATATCCCTGATATAGTGATACTTGATCTCGATATGCTTTGACTTGTCATGGAACGCTGGATTCTCTGACAACTTCACACAACTCTGGTTATCACAATGTATACAAGTAGCATCCAACTGGAGATCAAATATATCAGATAGTTGCCTCCTCAGCCATACTGCCTCACAACTAGCTGAACAAGCTGCGACATACTATGCTTCAACTATACTCAGTGCCACACAGGATTTCTTCCTGCTAAACCAAGAGATCACACCTGATCCCATACTGAAGCAACATCCTAAAGTGCTCTTCCTATCAATGGCACTTCCTGCCCAATATGAATCAACATAACCCTCAAGGTTAATCTTCTAATTTGACTCATACTTGAGCCCATAATCAACTGTACCCCTCAGGTACCTCAGAATGTGCTTTGCAGCAATCAAGTGAACATTTCTCGGATCTATCAAGAATTGGCTCAAGGTGTTCATAGCAAAGAAAATGTCTGGTCTTGTGTTCATTAGGTACATCAAGGACCCAATCATCTGATGATACATCATAGCATAAACTGACTCTGATGAAGCATCACTCAATAGCTTCAGGTTCGATGCCATAGGTGTGGCCATGGATTTGCAGTCCATCATCCCAAACCGCTTTAGGATCTCTATTCCATACTTCCCTTGTCCAAGAAATATTCCATCTGCACTCTGCCACACCTCCATGCCTAGGAAATAATGCATCATACCCAAATCCTTCATCTCGAACTTGGTAGCAAGCTTTCTCTTCGTATCAGCAATCAACCCATCCATACCTGTCACAAAGAGATCATCTACATATAGTAGGAGCATCACTGGGTTGCCATATTCAACCTTGTAGTAAAGGTTGGAATCTACTTTACTTTTGGTAAAGTCCAAACTAGATAGAAAGTTGTCGATTCTACCGTACCAAGTATTGGGTGCCTGTTTCAAACTGTATAGGGCTTTCTTCAATCTGCATACATGAGACTCTCTATCATGTGTCTCAAAACCGAGTGGTTGTTCTACAAACACTTCCTCTTCTACTATACCATTCAAGAAAGCAGTCTTGACATCCATATGGTGTATCTTCCATTTCATCATTGCAGCCAGAGCTAGTACTGATCTGATGGAATTGTATCTGGCTATAGGTGCAAAGGTTTCTTCATAATCTATTCCTTCTTTCTGAGAGAAACCCCGAGCCACAAATCTTGCCTTATACTTTTCAATGCTACCATCTGCAGCGTGCTTGATCTTGTAGATCCATTTGGAAGTTAAAACTGACTTCCCTTCTGGTCTTGGGATAACATCCCAAACATCATTCTTCATGATCGATTGGTACTCTTCGATCATAGCATCCTTCCATTCTTTCTGTTCTGCCGCATCTTCATAACTGGAAGGTTCTTTATCAATGAAATCACATAGTAAAGCTACATACCTGAAGCATGATTTGGTCCTCTTTCTTTCTCTATGATTCTCTTTTGGAGCCCCATATCTTTCTGCACCTTGGATAATTTCATGTACCCAAGCAGGTTTCCTCTTATGAGGATTCTTCTCCAGAAGTGAATCTACAGGTCTTTGCGGTTCTTCAAATTCTTGATCTTCTTCTTGCGTTTCTTCTTTCATGGTTGTATCATGAATTCTAGGTGGTTCTGCTTCTTCAGGTTCTTCAGCAGGTCTCTTTCTAGATTTGTCATAAGTTGTGTCTTCATCAAATGTCACATCCCTGCTGATGTCAATATTCTTGTATCCTGGGAAATATATTTTGTAAGCCTTTGAGCTTACAGAGTATGCCACAAATATACCCTTCTTTTTTGAAGGATCTAATTTTGTTCTCTTCTCTTTTGGAATGTGTATGTATACAGGACAACTGAATATTCTAAGATGGCTGACTTCTGGTTTCTTGCCGAAGAAGACTTCTTCAGGAGTCTTGTTCTCGAGTACTCTATGTGGAGTACGGTTCTATACATACACCGTTGTTCTAGCAGCTTCCACCCAAATATGCATAGGAAGATGTTGAACATGAATCTTATCTCTTGCAACTTCCATGACAGTTCTGTTCTTCCATTCCACAACCCCATTCTGTTGTGGATTATAAGGAGTGGACAACTCCCTCTTAATCCCTGGTTTTTTACATAGCTCTTTGTTTTCATTCGAAGTGAATTCTCCGCCATTATCTGATCGAAAGGTCTTGATCTTCTTTTTAGTGTGATTCTCGATCAAGGCTTCGAATTCCTTGAACTTGTTGAATACTTTGTCTTTGTTATTCATGAAGTAAACCCATGTCTTCCTAGAAAAGTCATCAATAAAAGAAACACAATATGCATGCCTGCTTAGTGAGCTTGATGACATAGGACCGCATACATCAAAGTGGATGATTTCCAAGATTCCTTTTGCTTTGCTTTCACTACTTGGAAATGTCTTCTTTGTGTTCTTTCCTTTCGCACATCCTTTGCAGACCCCATCATGTTTTGCATGTATTTTTGGAAGACCTTCAATGGCTTTGCTTGCAAGTGGTAGTGCTCTGTAATGCAGATGTGCAAGCCTTCTATGCCAAAGTTCACTTGGCTCTACTGTGTCATGGACCAAGGCTTGTTCTGGATGGCCTTTCAATTTGTACAAACCTCCTCCGTGTTCACCAATCACTATTGCATCATCAATAGTCTTTCCTTTTGGACACATGATGATTTGACCATCTATGAATGCAACCCTCATTCCTTTTGTATCCAATGCTGATATGGAGAGAAGGTTCTTCTTGAGTCTTGGCACAAACAACACTTCCTTCATTATTATAGACTTTCCAGAGTCTAGCTTATAGGAAGATTCCCCACTACCTTTTATTGGATATTGGTAGTCATCTCCTAGCTTCACCTTGTGAGGTGATTCATGCTATGAAAGTTTCACAAAGGATTCCTTGAATCTAGTCATATGTTTGGAAGCCCCACTGTCTATAAGCCAATCATCACTTCCATGAGTAATGTTTCCCGTGAGAGTGGAGATCAAAACATATTCATCCTCGCTTGAAGAATCTTCACTTTCATATCTAGTTCTTTTTTATGAAGGTTCATCATCCTCTGCAGCATGAGCATGATGTCTTCTTTTGTTTCCCTTCTTCTTGTGAGAGCTACTTTTGTTCTTAGGACAATCTCTAGCAAAGTGTCCTTTTTCATCACATGTATAGCAAATGTACTTAGACCTATCTCTAGGCTTTCTAGAGTTATTCCTACGATGAGAGTGCTTACTTTTGTGATGGTTGGATCTAGATTTCTTGGATTGTACTGTGAGAGCTTGATCTTCACTTCCCATATTCTCTTCTTGAGTTGTTATCTGAGCTTCTTCTTGAGAACATTCTTCCCATAGTATGCTAAACTTGACTAACTTATTTCTAGCATAGATCCCTTGAATGAAAGAGTCCCATGTCCTAGGGAGACCATTCAAGGTGGTCATCACAATGTTTGCATTCTCCACTTCTTGATCTACTGCTTCCAATTGTTCCTTGATATGAGAAACCCTTGTGAAGTAAGACTGGATGGTCTCTGCATTCTGGATCTTCACATTCTTCACTTGATTCCTCAGAGTCATCTTCCGGTTTATGTTCTTCCCTTCAAACAATTTTGTTAGGGCCTCAAACATAGCTTTAGGTGTCTTGAGAGAGGACACCTGTGGGATAAGGTGATCCTTGATAGAATCAGCAATGATCCTCTTTTCCATAAACAACTTATTCTTATGTAATTCCTTAGCCTCATCTCCCTATGGAACTAGAACCTCCTCATGGATGTAGGAGTCCAACTCATTTTCTTCCAGGACCAAGGAGATCCTATACTTCCAGGCTCGGAAGTTATCAGCTCCCTCAAACTTTTCATCAAGATTGGTATGATGAAACATCTTAACTGAGAACCTCAAATGGAAATACAAAAGATTTATATCTTACCAGGTCAAGATGTCGGATATGGAGTTGGAGCTGAAATCCTGTATTGTTGGATCAGGAGCAAATTAGGGTTTTGCTTTTTCGGAGTTCTGTCCACCCAAATGCCTTGAAATTTATCCCTAACTTTGATTTTGGGGAGGAGATCAATTCAGACCTAGGCTCACTAAAAAATTCCTCTTCTGTGAAAAGCCCTAATTTTCGGCAGTAGTGTCAGGTCCAAAACCCCTGTGGAGGAAGATCCACAAACTATGAAGCCCTAGTTCTCGTAGCTGCACATTGTCTTCTTCTTAGGTTAGCTTTGATACCATGTTAGTTTTTCAACATTAAGCCAGCATTATTAGGATCTTTAAATGATAGAATAACAAGCACAACAATCAAACACAAGAGATAATGAACACAATGTTTTTCCTCGTGGAAACCATAAATGGAGAAAACCCCACAACTTCCTCAGAGATAGAATCAACACCAAAATAAGAAAAGCCCAAAATAGTAAGTGATCTCCCGATAGCAGTAACCTTCTTCTTATCTATCCCCAGTGTCTTCTCCTTCCTCAACTATGCGCTACACTTGAGTGTGTATGTGGTGTGTACTAAATAGAGAGTCCAGCTCTCTATTTATACTAATCTCGGCATGACTAAAACCCTACTAGAGCCGACCTCTCTAGGAGTGTCTAATAACCCTAGTGCCCCAGAACTGCGGGGACTTTAACCCTTAGACAATAGGAGGGTTACCCACAATGACTTGACATGACTTGTTTACATTATAGATCCTCCCGATCGGAACATCGGGGCATGCCAACATAATGCAATTACATAATAGATACATCCCGGAATAAACATCGGGTTACAAGGCATAAGATGCATAGATTAATACATTCGGAATTTACAAATACATCAACACAACTGGCCCTGACGTCAGAGACCCCAACGTTAGCCATTAAGTCCACTACCCAATTAGCCCCTCTCATGACATGGTGAAAGGATAGCATCGGATACGTTACAATCATCGATCGAAGGTCCTCCAGCCTCCCCGCAAGGAGCCAGCTGGATGCCACCTTCTCTGCTGATTTTCCATTAGCCAGCTGTTGAGCCATTTGGATGAGGATCCGGGAGTCACCTTCGACTATCGCCGACAACCATCCATTCCCAATCGTAATGTGGATACCCTAAAGCATCCCTTCAAATTCAGCTGAATTATTGGTATCATGCCCTAGATTGCCATAGAATATTTGCAAAATTTCTCCATTATAGTTTTGACAAACCCCTCCATATCCTGCCTCCCCTGGGTTTCCTTTTGCTGTGCCATCAAATTTTACCTGGTATTTGTGATATTATGAATTGTCCTAAGAATTATTATGTTTGGAATAAGACTGGGATGCAATTGAAACTGCTTATGAAAAGGATAACTTACAGGCCCATATGAGTTTGATGGAAAATATCGTCAACGATTTAAAAAAATTAGTAAGATTGTACAAGTTACAGACATGCTTACAATAAGCAGTCAAAAGTTCGATGTTTGTGCATCTTAGTTTACTGAAATATGTACTAGGTTTTATATCAAAGGCAAATGATGGAATGCAAAGTTTTTTTTTCCTGTTTCCCGAATACATGTAGATATCTGAAACAATGTTTTCATCCATGATATTGTAAACAACAATGCAAACAACAAGTTGTGCATTGCATTGCATGGGGAAGAGCTACTCGGTAAAGCAATAATAAGAAAATGATGTTCCCATTTTAGCTAGGGATGGTAGGAAGCTATATGAGTCGACAATAATGAGAAAATTATGTTCCTGTTTTAGCAAGGGACCGCATGAAGCTATATGAGCTGGCTTTGGTCAATATTAAATATGTCATCAAACATTATAAAAATGGCATCGATCTTTGAACTATTACAACTGCTATTTAAATTCTAAAAACCTTTATATGCAAGCCATTAGATTTATTATTTAAATATCATTGATTTCTTTTTTAAACTCCATAACTTATTGCAACCACATCATTTTTATTATTCTCAACCATATTATATGTTAAAGGTTTTATAAAAATTTGATCCATGAACTATTGTCAAAGTCATTAACAAAAAAATATATTTGTTATTTGAAATGTGAAAACCTTTAGAAACTTTTTATATTTGTTATTTAAACTGTGAAAACCTTTTTCTTTAAAAGATGGAGATTTTCACAAATATAATTTAAGTGCTATTTTGAAAGATTTTTTTCAAATATGTACATGTGTCCTCTGACTGTACTAAGGTTTTCCTACAATAGAAGCAATGAAAGGCTAGGAATGACTATGCAATTATTATTTTTAACAACAAATCATCCGACGCCTCGCATAGTCATACGGTTGTTACAATGCAACTTATGAGCATTCCACATTGATTGATAAACGAGCGTGAAGGAAAATGATTACAATCTTGGTAAAATAATTTTTTTTGTTTGATGAAAGTAACTTAAGGGCATTGGATGCCATGGTAATAATGAAAATTAATGCAAGTATATTTGCATAATAATTTTAAAATAATATCAGTATGTAAGTGTTGGGATGCCAATGTGTATGGAGGGGCTAATACCATAATTTTAACCAACAAAAATGTGAATAGATGTAAATTAAACAATTAAAAAAAATCATTTCTCAAAAATTAAATTGTAGTAATTTTTTTTTCAAACATTGAAAATCGTTACTGATACAACAAAATTAATACGAATTCAAATTCAAACTGTAACATCCCTTTAAATTACATATAATTTATTTATTTACCATATGTAATTATATTTTCATAGAAGGCTTATACTACTTGTAACTCAGTCATGTCCTTAAATCAAAATACGAAGTTAACAACATGTACTGCATATCCTAAACATCTCATGATTTAGTTCTTGTACTAACTTTAAATCAAAATATGAAGTTAACAACATGTACAACCACTCTAGGATTTACAACCACTCTATTTGGTCTTATCTAGTGATTGTGACTTAATTGAAAAAGAGATAAATGTTTAACTTCTTTCAATCTTGCTTAAGAGTTATTTAAAGGGGTAGAGTTCATGATCTTACTTAATCGAGAAGACTAAAGCATGAACTTAATTTCTGTTGTGCACGTGGTGGGGGTTGTCCTAAGGAGGAATAATCACCTATGGTGATCAGGTAAAAAGATAAGTGGCACACCCAAAACTTGACATGGTTTGTCACTTTAATCTAAGCGCTTGAAAGAGAAAAAAATAAATAAATATTAGAATCATACTTTAGGCCTTGTACTAGGCACCAAAACAAGGAGGAATCGACAAGACTGCTAATTAAGGAACTTTGGACAAATGTCGACTAAAGGAAAAATGAGGTTGGCTTTTCAGATTCCATTAAAGGTAGCCCATGTGACGTTATTAAAAAACTGCCAGATGGCAGGCAAAGAGAGGATCACAAAACCCTAGGGTTTTAATGTGTCTGGAAACTCTTGCTTATCTTTTCGAAAATACTTCTTCTTGGGTTCTGTTTTACAACTGCCACTGTTCGAACTCGATGATTTTTAGCCTACAGAAGGAGAGGGAGGAGCCATAGCCCATGGCCCTAAAAAACCATACACTGAGGAGGTTCTCACTTTGATTTTTTTCCAGTTGCAGAGCTTTCAAGTTAAAGGGGGTAAATATTTTTCCCTTACTCTGTTATCTAAGTCAACATTTCTTTTAATAAAATTTTAAAATAGTTCTTTAACATATAATGATTAAAATGGATGTGCAAGTAGTGTCTCGGTTGGCTTCTCACAAAAGATTCCCCTTGGATAAACTAGTTGCAACAAGATTGCAGCTGGTAAGACCATGACTTTAACCTCTTTGAGGACTCCGTGGGACAGACGTAGATATCTTGCGGGGTGTAGAGTTTTATAAAGTAGGACTTTGGTTTTTAAGACTGAAATTTTTAGAAAAGTCTGTAAGGTTCCTATCGAACTCTAAGGAGTCCTCAATCGCGTCATCTATTTCTGGTTTGATTAACAAGTATCAGTACCAAATGTATCATTCCATGAATTTTTGTAATGTCAGTCCTTCACGGATGGCACTTATAAATATGAGAACTTGACTATTTTACTGTGTTGTTTTCCCACGTGTAGTTTTATAACATTTTTAATAGGCTATGGCCGTGCGCTGCTTGCTCTGTCTTTTATAAGCTGGATTTTTAAATATATTATGTGCTTTTGGTAATAAAAGCAAGAGCCTGTTTGTAATACAATCCCTTGGGCTGACTGTATTCCATCTAATCTAATTATGGTTTCCATACAACAACCGTTTCTATATTTTTATATTTTCTTTCATTATGGATATTTGTTGATGCTAGGTATTTTAAAGTCGAATCCAACTTCTTTTGGGCTAAAAAGCCTTAGCCGCTATTTGATAACATTTTAAACTTGAGACTCCGTTCCTTTGTTTACTATGAAGGGAAGTTAGCTTATGGGAAAATTGTAAATGGTTGGGAGGAAATTTACCTTTTTATCAATTTTAATAATGATAACATATATTGACTTATTTTCTCTTTTTCGTTGAGGACTAAGCTTTTGCTGAGTAACTCGCCTGAGTTACTGTACTCTGGAAACGTGACAGTAGGTTTTACTATTGATCTTGGGCAGACACTTTGTCAAGTTTGTTAATAAAAGAAAGATATGCAAGGGTTTGAAGGGTTTAAACTCTGTAAATAAAAAGTAAGAGCCATGAGATTGATTTCTCATTAACTAAAATAAATACATCTGTTAACTTAATTAGGGTTGATTCTTGTAATAAGATCTACCATTTAATAGGGAAATAAAAAATAAGAGTTGTGAGATTGGTTTCTCATTAACTAAAAGAAATACATAGGTTAATTTAATTAGGGTTGATTCTTGTAATAAGATCCATCATTTTAGTAGGGAAATAAAAAAATAAGAAATACACACATTAATTTAAAATAAATACACACTTTAATTTAATTAGGGTTGATTCTTGTAATAATATCCACCATTTTAGTAGGGAAATAAAAAATAAGAGCCATGAGATTGATTTCTCATTAACTAAAAGAAATACACATGTTAACTTAATTAGGGTTGATTCTTGTAATTATTGGATATCTGAATCTAACTATTTAATTTTAAAAATGGTGGAAGCCTTACCAGGATCTTTCTTTCTTAAAAAAACAACACTAGTTCACAGTTGGAAGCTTGTAACGAGTGCTAAAACTGGTTGATCATCTAGTCCTGGTGTTAACTTAACCATTCAATTTGTACTTAAAAAAATGAACCTTAAATGTTAAAATAATACTGAAGTTATTTAGAACAATTTTTTTTAAAGTAAACAATAAAATCAGACATGTATTTAGATCTAACTATTTTATGATAACTGTTTAGGAAAACAATCAAGGCTATGGGAAAGAACTTATTTTTGTAAGAGATATCATCCTGTAATTTGTTCTAGCTTCTGAACTTATAGTAGTATGAAAAGATTCAGTTGTTAACTGTAGATGTGTATCTGATATGCCTGTATCTAAACTAGTACCAGATTCATTTGACTTACAGTAGAATATAAGTAGTTTACCCAATACTTCTATTCTTTGAAATAAAGAAACTACATTCTCAATCTATTCATTCTGCTAATGCTAATCATACATCAGATTCATATCTTCATGTACTAGAGTACGTCACTTCGGTGAGAGGAAAAATACAGGGGATAATTTACATTCAAATTTATTTAGCAACTAGATTCCATGCAAATACTAGTTCCTAAAATTATTCTTGGAAAATAACTTTGATTTATTAAACAACCATTAATAATGTTTACCACTACATGATTAGAACCTGATTATGTTGCAGAGGAGAGCCTAACACCCAAGGGAGACTGTTCCACCCAACCTTTTCCTGAAGCAGCCAAATCACTTGCTCAGGACCTCGAGCTTGCTCATTGCACGACTAGGATGGATATCTATGCTACACAATAGACTTCTGTAGCTCAGCACTCAACCTCAGACTTAACTCAACATATCACTTTAGCTATCCCCTCATCAAATTCTTTGTGTTCCTGACTTTTCAGTTTAAAACAATTACAAAGTTCATTCTCTCCCAAAATCATAATGAGTAGTGAGCCTCTTGCTCAATTTGATGGTTTATATAAGATTACCTAGGCCTTAGGGTCACTTTTGGAATTTAATGAGCCACCCAGCTCAGTTCCCCCTCTCAGGGAACATGATCATTTTTTAGGGATTATGCTCATGCAACAGCTAGAAAGTAAATGCCAGTGCTACCATTTGTCAACTAGCCTTCTACAACTGCTTCTTCCTTCTAGTGGGCAGTGAAAACTCATTTAACACTCTCTCTCCTGAATAGGTGTCTCCTTTTATTAATTTATAAAATAGATAATTCTTCAATAAGATTCATCCTTGACCCACTTTGTCATACACTTTACAATACAAATTAACATAATGTTTTTGCTAAAATAAATTTTATATATATATATATATTCCAGTTTTGGGTATGTTACGCAAACTAACAGAGATCAATGCATGGAAGTAGTGTATGTTGCGAGCAATAGATACATACCTAGACAAAAAAAACAATCAGCACTAGCAAACTAGGTTAAAGTGAGCAATTTTGAAGGTTTTATTAATATTTTAATTTGTCAATTTTATATAATCATATACACGGTAACATGCTCAAATAAGGAACAAAATGATTCTTCATTGTTTTGATTATATACAATAGGACACGATACCAAGAAAGAAAACAGTAAAGTACTTAGACAAAAATATTAGAAAAAATAATAGAAAAAATACAGGAATAGTTTAACGTGACTTAAAGCAAGAAAGACCGAAACAAAATGCTAGAGGCAATGTAATCGCAAATCAAACAGTTCTTTACACGTACACTTTTGTAAAGTTCTTTGGCTGTGTGTCTACTGCAAATTCATGTCCAAAATACACATAGCATGCCCTACATGTCGCTTAATGCAATTTGTCCACACACACATAATCTAGGAGAAGACAATGAAGGGCTCCAATTACACGTTCATGTTAGGAACAAAAATACAATAAAGGGTTCAAAGTAATAAATATGCTAGTTAATTTGTAGTAATAAATATGCTAGTTAATGAAATTATAGTGGAGAGAAAAACATAATATCAAATAAATGGACAAAAGATTCATGTACAAGTAATTAACAATTGTCCATTTAGTGTAATGCAATAGTGACACATTCCTCTAAAGAAGCAAATGACAATTGAGAAATTTATTTCGAGTGTCAATGGATCTTAGGTATATTGATTTCATTTGATGGAATTGTTGTCCATTTAGTTTAATGCAATAGTGCCACATTCCTCTAAAGAAGCAAATGACAATTGAGAAAGTTATTTCGAGTGTCAATGTATCTTAGGTCTATTGATTTCATTTGATGGATAATTCTAGATCGTTAATTGAACCAAATTACTTCAATTTAGTGTGCTTATGTCACTGGTGTCATCAATGTCTCTAATTCTCTTTTGGGGTTGCTCAGTATTTAACAATAGAGAAAAAAGAGGGTGGTCGATCAATGAGAAAATCAAAGAGTGTATTATATTGCTAACTAGTTCTAGTTGTTCAAGTATCGAATTGTGCATATCTCGGATGGAAACTAGAAGTGTTGTATTGTAGCAATGGATTTTGATTCCGTGAATCTGTAAAACTTACCCGCATTGTACTTGTCAAAAACAAAATTTGTTGTTTTGTGGCAAGCAGTTTTCAATGTGTAGCCAATTCTTCCTGCATGTATAGCATGTGCAATGTTGTTATCGCAACTCATAATAATTGGAAACTACCATTATTTGTCTTCTTCTGTTAGATATAATTCAGCCAATGTATTTGCTTATGTTTTCCATATCTGTATTATTTGCTTAAATAGTTCCTATGTTGTAGGATCTGATCCATATTTCTAGGATCTAGCTTAGCTTATCATTTTCCTATATATGTAAATTTTGTTCATTAATACCAATGATTTGAGTGTGTATCTCCTCCTGTCTATGCGAGCCTTTGTGCTCTGCTGGTTCCTTCCCTTGGTTCTTCTAATTTGGTATCAGAGCCAAGTTTAGGGCTGCTGTGAGTGAACCAGAAAATCGTTGGGAGTGAGCGTGTGTGGAGGAGATCGTTGGCTGACTGTGTGTCTGTGGTGAAGAAGAAAAATTGATGAATTTTAATCCTTAGCCCAAATTGCCATCATTGAATCCTTGAAGGGAGAGTTGGCTGGTATTTGGAGAACATTGCACAAACAGGTGTATGCTGAGTTGAAAGGAGAGAACACTGCCTAGCTGCTACGTGTGACCTCTGCAGGAGTGTCACAGAAGTGTTGGGCGAATAAATCACTGCCTGAATGGAAAGGATTGCTGCCAGGAGATATTTCAGAGATTGTTGGGATTGTTGGATCACTGAAAGAGAACTCTGCTAACCAAAGGCATGGAGGACGATGCTATAGGGATCTAAATCTCTACATCGAGATCTAACTGCTGCATCAAACTGATCACTGATGAATATCGCATGAGGATCATGGACTGATCACTGATCTAGTGATCTGGTGACTGATCGCTGATAAATTGGTGTGGTTGCTGAGATTCAAGCCAAGGTCTACTGATCACTGATCAATCGAGAGAATTTTTTTCTCTCTCCACGTTTTCTCTCCACAATGTGTCGACGCTTCTCATAATAGATAACAGAGCACCAACGGCGCTGACTCCAGAAGAGGTAAATGCACCCACAACACCCATCAACAAGAAGAAAAGAGCGTTGGAGAGGCCCTCACTTATACAAATTTTGGCCGGCACCGAATCTGGCACATGCAACGAGCGTCGAGCTGTTTGTCAGCAGTTTGTTAGGAGGTGAGCTAGTATTATTCTTTATATTTCTGGTTAAATTTGATTTCTAGTCAACTATTTTAAAATGGCAGACATGTCTCTTACCAATTTATATATAACTGAATCATCAAAATTGAATGGAGTGAATTATGTAAATTGGAAATTAAATGAATCACTGTACTTGAATCTCTCAGTTTGTGGCTGATTGTGAAAGGGGATGAACAAAATCCCTCATATCCTTTGCCAATCTTAGATTGGAATGCGGGGAAATTCCAAGCAAAGGTATTGATTCATATGTCTGTAAAAGACAATATTATACCTCATATCAGAAATTGCAAGATGCCCAAAGATACATGGGACAAACTCAAAGGTTTGTATGAGACGTCAGATTCAAATTGAATTCTATTTCTGAAGACTAAATTATTGTCTTCTAAGATGGAAGTGAACGAATCCATAAATAAATATCTCTCCCGCATAAAATATTTATGAGATAATCTGGGTGAAATTGGTGAAGAAGTGTCTAGCACTGATATGGTGTCTATTACATTAAAAGGTTTATTGCCATATTATAAAGTATTCATCTCAACACTTGCATCAAGACAGACCCCTCCTACATTACAGATATCAACATAATACTTATACAAGAAGAAGAGAGAATGAAGATATATGAGATGGAATCCTAGACTATAGATCAGACACTGATGGCAAGAGGCAGACATTCACACAGAGGAAATCAATGGAACAGACACAAAGACATGTTTCGTACAAGACATATAGGTATGTCACACAATGACTCTAATGCTAATAGTGATGTTGTATTCCATTATTGTGGCAAATCATGTCATATAGCTATAGATTGTTTTAAGAAGATAACCAATGATTCCAATAACAGATACATAAAACATAATGAAAACTATGTAAGAAAAGACACTATTGATGTCACTGGATTCAGGAATCTAAGACTATTTATATCTGAACATGCTTTGTCTGCTGAAACAGATGATGAAAATGCATGGTTTATAGACTTGGGTGCTTCTACCCATATGTCCTATAATACAGACTGGTATGATGAGTATCATGAAAAATATGATGGCACACACATTTATTTGGGTGATAACAGGTCACATAAGGTCCTAGGTTATGGAGCAATAAGTGTAAATCTAATTGATGGACAATTTAAATAGATTCATAATGTGATGTATGTTCCAGGCATCAAAAATAACTTAATATCTATTTCTGCTATCATTGATAATGATATGAAAGTAGAATTTGATAAATATAAGTGCCATGTTAAATATGTCCAAGATCATTATAGGGTTATAGCGACAAGATCTAGACTTGGTGGATTATACAAGTTGGAAGAAATCAAGGGAAACCATCAAGCACTAACATGATCTTCAACTATTTCAAATGTCGAATTATGGCATCAAAGGTATGGACACCTCAATCACAATGATCTCATGTTATTACAGAAAAAGTCTATGGTTGAAGGTCTTGCTATCATCAAAGATGATCATATTGAATGTGTTGCATATGCACTCGAGAAAAACACAGAAATGAATTTCCTAACCATGAAGAGAAGAGATAGACTGGACTCCTTGAATCAATACACACTGATGTATGTGGACCTATGCAAACAAGATCACTAGGTGGTGCTTGGTGTTTTCTGATATTTGTTGATGATAGATCTAGGTTCACATGGGCTTACTTCATAAGAAGAAAAGGCAATGTTTTGGAATACTTCAAGGAATTCAGGATCAAAGTTGAAAAGAAGACATGTAAATACATAAAAATCATCAGATTGGACCAAGGTGGTGAGTACACTTCTGGAGCTTTTAAAATATACTGTACAGAAAATGGAATCCAACAGCAATTCACTGTCACTGATACACCTCAGCAAAATGGAGTTACTGAGTGGAAAAACAAAACACTAATGGAATGTGATCACAACATGCTCCAAGGTAAAAACATTTCTAATGGTTTTTGGGCTGAAGCAATTAACACTGCTGTGTATTTAAAGAACATGGGTCCAACAAAGAAATTTGAACTCCAAACCCCCTTTGAAGTCTTTTATGGTTATAAACCTGAAATTAGTCATTAAAGAATATTTGGTTCTAGGTATTTTGCATACATACCTAAAGATGACAGAAGGAAATTGGATGCAAAATCCATTGAAAGTGTCTTTGTTGGCTACTGTGATGATCAGAAAGAATATAAACTATTTCATCCTAGTTTGCACAAATTGATTACTAGTAGAGATGTTGTATTTCATGAAAATATAGATATATGTAATAGGATGAACAATGCCGATGAAGAACAGATTCCAGATGAGCATGTCAAAATAGATAAAATTGTTCAAAAAGTGTAGGAACATCAACAGGTGCAAGAACAACAACAGTTTCAGGAACAAGAATCAAACATGAGTGATACTACCTCATATGAAGAAACAATATAAGGCAAAAAAATCATGGATGGAACTCCAGTAGGTATTGTAGTACCTAGAAGGTAAAATCGACAAACTCATCCTCCTGTAAAGTTTAGAGATTATGCCTCGATGACTAATGTTATGAATGTCATAGAACCATTAAATTATGAACAAGCCAAAGATAAGGAATAATTGGTGACTTCAATGAATGAGGAATATAATTCTATTATGAGAAATAAAACTTGGGAATTAGTAGAATTACCCAAAGATAAAGTACCCATAGGATCTAAATGGCCATACAAATATAAGATCAAAGATGATGGTTGTATTGACAAATTTAAGGCAATATTAGTTGCAAAGGGTTATTCTCAACAAGATGGGATTGAATTTGAAGAAACATATGCACCGATAGCTAAATTAAACACTATTAGATTTCTAGTTGCATTAGCTATTAAACATAACTGGAGAATACACCAGTTATATGTTAAATCTACTTTTCTAAATGTTTATTTAAAAGAGGAAGTATATTTAGTGCATCTTGAAGGCTTTGTGTAGAAAAGTCAGGAGCATCTTGTGTGCAGGTTAAAGAAAGCTACCTATGGACTGAAACAGGCTCCGCCGTATATCAAGATTGATTCCTTCTTCAAACAACAAGGGTTTCTTAAAAGTAAAAATGATTCAAGCCTATATCTTAAGAAAGATAAAGAGGGAAATGTTTGCTTGATATCCTTATATGTGGATGATCTTATCATTATAGGTGGAGCATATTAATTAATTGCAGATATTAAAAGTAATATGTCTCAGGAATTTGAAATTAAAGACCTTGGTGACTTGCATTATTGTCTAGGCATTGTTTTTGGGAGAGAATCTGGTAAAACTTTCATCACTCAAAGCAAGTATGCAATGGAAATCCTTGACAGATTTCAAATGAGTGAATGCAAAACTGTATCAACTCCTTTGGATCAAAATGTCAAATTATACAACAGTGATGGATCTAAAGAAGAAGATGGTACTTTGTATTATCAACTAGTGGGTAGTCTGAACTATCTCACTATTGCAAGGCCAGCTATATCATATTTTGTTAGCATTCTTAGTCAGTTCTTGGTAAGCCATGTGAAACACATTGGAAAGCTGCAAAGCATGTCCAAAGATACTTAAAATGAACAATTAATTTTTGTCTTTTATATGCTGATGTATCTAATGTTCAGTTGGCAAGTTATCCTAATTTTGATTGGGCAGGAAATCCCGATGACAAAAAACACACTTCTGGATATGCTTTTAATATTGGTTTGGGAGTCATGTCATGGAGCAGTAAGAAACAACCAGCTGTTTCTTTGTCATCCACATAAGCTGAATATAAATCTTTAACCAGTGCTACTTGTGAAGTCATTTGGTTAAGGCGCATTCTTGAAGATGTTGAAACACAACAAAAACAAGCTACCAGAACTCAGTGTGACAATCAAAGCTCAATTAAGCTGGCACACAATCCAGTCTATCATGCTAGATACAAACATATTGAGCCGCAACATCATTTTGTCAGAGAAAAGATTGAGTCTCAAGAAATTGAATTGATATATTGTAGTACAAGTATGAATGTTGATATTTTTGCTAAACCAGTTGGAAGAATTCATTTTGAGGATCTTAGACAAAAAATGGGTATTGTCAAGAATCCATTTCTACATTAAAGGATACTATTAGATATAATGTAACCAATGTATTCACTTATGTTTTCCATATCTGGATTATTTGTTTAAACAATTCCTATGCTGTAGGATCTGATCCATGTTTCTAGGATATAGCTTAGCTTATCATTTTCCTATATATGTAACTTTTATTCATTAATACAATTGAGTTGAGTGTGTATCTCTTCTTGTGTGTGCGAGCCTTTGTGCTCTACTGGTTCCTTCCCTTGGTTCTTCTATTTCCTTCTCTGTAAACTCATGGACTAACTCCACCAGGAAAATGACCTATGGCATCACAATGAATGAGTAGAGAATGAAGCTTGACTCAACCACTCAAGCCCCTCCATTTTTGCATCTTTCAAGTTTAGACATAGTACCCTGGAATCAAGAGCAAGAACAAAGAGAAAATAAAATTGCTTGTATTTGAAGGGGAATCACCATTAACCTAGGTAGCACAATACCCAAGTTAACCAAATCGCAAGAATTCTGGGTAATCATGTGAACATGCATCAGCAAACAACAGTGAACCTGAAAGTCATCATCTCCAGCGCATCGCAAGCTACAAACGCACATGATACCGGCTCTTCTGGACCATTTCAACCAATGGACAACAGGACATGTAATATTTCAATTAAAAAAATAATAATAACATGCCCCACATAGCCGATAATTAGGGAATTTGCATGGTGGGAGTTATCATTTTTGGTTTACCATGACATGGTCCAGGAACTGCATCGTATTATAAAGTATATGTAATAAATTGTAGCTTCCTTGTGGATCAAGGGATGATCATTCATATGACAGTGAGGGATGATTGTTCATTTGATGGTGAGGTTAGAAACAAGTGGCATATCACAACAATAAAACTGGTAAGGTCTGTGGAAGTAACATGGGCGCTCACACGAAGTTGGTTCCACTTCTTAGTGCCACTTAAGAAATATGAAACGCACTTCTGAAGTGCAACTCAAGAACGCATATGCGTTATTGATGGTACATTTGGAATAACCCGAGCCCAAACACAAGGCTAAGGTTCGTAAGGAAGTATTGCATATGCAATATATCACATATGTGTTTTGTAAAAGTTAAATATCACATATGTGATATATCGCATATGGGATATATATCACATATGCTGTTTTGTTTTTCTTAGTTTTCAATATCACATATGTGATATATAGCACCTACGATATATCGCATATGCGATATTGAAAACTAAAAAAAAAACAAAATAGAGGCCACGAGCCTCAAATATCATTTGCACAGTCAGGCATTAGGAGTGCGATAAAGCGCGTGGGTGAAAAAACGCAAAGGTGATTTGTGTTTTAGCTTTTGGAGGTCGAGTTGGAGGTGGATAGGCTCCAATGGCAGGTAAATTCTCTAATCCATTTCAGTTAGTCTTCAATTCTTTATTGATTTTCTTAATTTCATAGTTTTTTTAATTATTTAAAACAAATTTAATAAAAAAAATCGAATGAAATCAAAGAATGATTAAGTAAAACAACTTGTATTTTTTTGTCTAAATATTAACATATAACATAAATGAACAAGACAATGTGGAAAACCCACCCTCTAATAACCCAAAACCTAACCCCAAAATGAACCCAAACCCAAACCCGGAGGGGGAACAAGATCGAAACTCACAGATTATTGTGTGTTTGGCATCATTGAGGTTCCTTAGCTCATCTATTAGAGGGGGGGATCATTTGAGATAGTCTTTAGCTGATGCATTGGACACAATAACAAACACAATTGCCAATTCCCAAGGATCTTTATACAACATTATCTCATACAGAGAATCCAGGAGGCAATACTACTCCGATGGATTGAGTTATAAAGACATAAAAGACCTTAAAATTACAAAAGACCAATTATTTTCATTATTCCGGGACCCTAGCACTGGATTGGTTCCACCCACCAGTCGAGCACACATTTCCATAGACTGGTATGGATCATTGGTATATGGTCTTCGATGAATACCCTCATGGGAATAGGGACATCCCATTTTATTTCCTTAGGAAGTTGTATGCAGAATTCATCCTAGGGAAACATGTTAACTACTTCAATATCTTAGGCTTCCAGGGTGTTGGTCATGGGATGCCCCAAGATAGGGAAGGGGCCGAGATGGATCCTAACCGTGTGCCACGCCCTCCATGCATACCAAAACCCCCTCGGATATATCCCCCTGCGGGTCCTGTGATTGAGGATACACAGGAGGCATTATTTGACTTGGCAGATACATTGCTTCAACATGGGACCGATGTCCAAGGCAATGTAGACCAAGGGGCTGGAAGTTCTAAGGCCTGCCCATCTACAGATCACATAGGAGATGCAGAGCGTTTAGAGCTTCATGTTACTCCACACCCTTGCACATCATGTGGAGGCATATGCTATGGCCCTGCTTCAGACTTCCGAGATGATGGATTACTTCGATTTGTAAGTAAAACTCATTATTTTCATATCACAATTTTCAATTGTTTCGCAATTTATTTCTATTTAATTATCCAACAAATTATGTGAAAAAATATACAACTGATGTCCCATGGTACACCAGAGTTGCATAGTCCGTCGATCAATGTTGAGAACATTGATGCAACTGTCAATATTGCATATGGGTTTGGTTCTTCACCAATAGGGGTAAGAACTATACTTGTTAATTTGTCAACTTTATTTACATATTTATAGTAGAGATTGTAACATTCAATACATCATAATTTTGATACAACATGTTTTATGCAGGGTGATCAGGATGAGTACATTGAATCTCAGCCTATTCCCTCTCATGCAGAGGTAGATTCCCAAACACAGGTATTATTTTAAATATGCTTTTAATTATGTTTCGCTTTCTTTGGAAAAATTATTTTTCATCCATCATGTATATGTCTCGTTTTCTTTGTATTATCTGACATTTACATATGTTACATTATGCAGGGAACCATTGAGCCATTGGTGCTTGAAGAGCACCAACGCGAGGTTGTTGTCGACCCACCTCTTCCCCCCCGCCAGGTACATGTATGTTTTGCTTTCTTTGAAAACATCATTTTTCGTCCATGTAGTATATATATGTCTAAGATTATTTTTATTATCTGAATTTGGCATATGTTATTTTATGCAGGATTCTATTGAGGCACCGGTGCTTGAAGAGCACCAGATTGATGACCCACCTATCACGAGCCAACATGTACGTTTATGTTTCGCTTTCTTTGAAAACATCATTTTTCGTCCATGTAGTATATATGTCTAAGATTCTTTTTATTATCTGAATTTGACATATGTTATTTTATGCAGGATTCTATTGAGGCACCGGTGCTTGAAGAGCACTAGATTGATGACCCACCTATCACGAGCCAGTAGGTACGTTTATGTATCGCTTTCTTTTAATTGTGATTTTAATGATTCAACATGTACTTTTTTAATTTTTTGAAATTTTCTAATTGTATATTTATCCTTTTGTACGTAGGAACATGAGTTTGATGAACTTGTCCAAAAATCGAGCTTCTTCGTTAGTACAAGTAGAATTCCTTTTCTCTCGTTCCTATTTAATCGATCCACTGGTTACACACCTCCTCTGACAAGGCAGCAGGTAAGTTTATGTATCGCTTTCGTTGTATGTTTATGTATGGATTTCCCTGATTTGGTGATTTCTCTTTGTACGTTTTTGTAGGTTTATGTATCGCTTTGACATATGTTACTTTATGCAGGAACCTATTGAGACAGTGGTGCTTGAAGAGCACCAAAGCGAGGTTGTTGTCAATCCACCTCCTCCCCCCAGCCAAGTACATGCATGTTTCGCTTTCTTTTGTAACATCATTTTCCATCCATGTAGTATATATGTCTCTAATTCACTATTTTATCTAAAATTGACATATATGTTAGTTTATGCAGGCCCCTAGTGAGGCACCGATGCATGAAGAGAACCAAATCGGTGACCCACCTTTGATGAGCCAACAGGTATGTTTATGTATCACTTTCTTTGTATGTTTGTGTATCGCTTTCTCTGATTTGGTGCTTGAAGAGACCCAAATCGATGACCCACCTCTACCCCCCCAAGGTACATGTATATTTGTTGACATTGGCATATATTTTTTTTATGCAGATTGATAGTGAGCAAGTGGTGCTTGAAGAGCACCCAGTCAGGGTCGCTGTTAGTGAGGCACCATGACCCACCATTACTTACTCACGTACAGTAAGTAAAAATGTTAGTTTGGTTTTGGAATTTGAACAAATGTACATAGAATTTTTAAAGGTTGGTAAATTAACTTACAAAATTTGGTTTTTCTGTAGCCTCCACTGATGTGACCTATCCCTCTTGTTCAACGATGGGGATCACCAGTGAGTAGTCGAAAAAGAAAGCTAGACTTCTCCGAAGACATTGGCAGTGGCAGCGAAAGGGGGGATAAGTAGAATAAATGTATAGGGGGGATACATAGATGTAAATTTTTGTTCATATACACACAAATGTACTTTTTGATCAACTATTTTGTATTATGGCCATGTGGCATGACAATTTTTGTAACATTATTTCTATACATATATAATATAAAGCAAGGTTCAAATTTATACATATATGGTTGACTTGATCTTGGAACATGATATGGTTGATTTGATCTTGGAACATGATATGTGTGGTTCACCTATGTGATATAATTATATGTGTGGTTCACATGTGTGCTAACTTATGAATTTTCAATAACTTAAAGGAAGAATTTATGACTCATCAACTTTTTAACATTATGGCTATCCTCAACTTTTTAACATCATTACCATACCATACACTAACTAAATTACATACACTAACAATCATAACACTATGCCATGCATGGATGTGTAATATATACCATATCATACCCTACAATACCCTATGATACTAACATCATACCATTCTAACATACAATAACATACCCTACAATACCCTATGATACTAACATCATACCATACTAACATACCATACCATTGTAATAAACCATACACTAACATCATAACACTAAGTCATGCATGCATGTGTAATATACCATATCATACCCTACAATACCCTATGGTACTAACATCATACCATACTAACAGACAATAACATACCCTACATTACCCTATGACACTAACATCATACCATACTAACATACTATACCATTGTAATATACCATACATTAACATCATAACACTAAGTCATGCATGCATGTGTAATATGTACCATATCATACCCTACAATACCCTATGATACTAATATCATACCATACTAACATACATCATACCCTACAATACTAACATCATACCCTACAAACCCTAGTTGGTAATCAATATGTACATACATCCATGTGTTTCTAGTTCCATCTCATAACTTGTAAAGATGTCACTAAACCATAGTTCCGTGTCATAACTTGTCAACCCTAGTGATAGCATGCAAATTGGTGTTCATGAAACGCTAGTTGGTTTCTATTTTGTACATGTCCATGTGTTTCTAGTTCCCTCTCTTAAATTGTAAATTGCTCACTAAACCCTAGTTCTATCTCATTATTTGTCAACCCTAGTTGGTTTCCAATTTCTAGTTCCCTCTCTTAACTTGTAAATTGCTCACTAAACCCTAGTTCCATCTCATTATTTGTTAACCCTAGTGATAGCATGCAAATTGGTGTTCATGAAAGCCTAGTTGGTTTTCGATTTGTACATGGCCATGTGTTTCTAGTTCCCTCTCTTAAATTGTAAATTGATTGAACTAAACCCTAGTTCCATCTCATTATTTGTCAACCCTAGTGATAGCATGCAAATTGGTGTTCATGAAAGCCTAGTTGGTTTCCGATTTGTAATGATGGCCATGTGTTTCTAGTTCCCTCTCTTAACTTGTAAATTGCTTGAAGTAAACCATAGTTCCATGTCATAACTTGTCAACCCTAGTGATAGCATGAAAATTGGTGTTCATGAAACCCTAGTTGGTTTACATTTTGTACATGTCCATGTGTTTCTAGTTCCCTCTCTTAAATTGTAAATTGCTCACTGAACCCTAGTTCCATCTCATTATTTGTCAACCTTAGTTGGTTTCCAATTTCTAGTTCCCTCTTTTAACTTGTAAATTGACACTAAAACCTAGTTCCATCTCATTATTTGTCAACCCTAGTGATAGCATGCAAATTGGTGTTCATGAAAGCCTAGTTGGTTTCCGATTAGTACATGGCCATGTGTTTCTAGTTCCCTCTCTTAACTTGTAAATTGCTTGAAGTAAACCCTAGTTCCATCTCATTATTTGTCAACCCTAGTGATAGCATGCAAATTGGTGTTCATGAAAGCCTATTTGGTTTCCAATTTGTACATGGCCATGTGTTTCTAGTTCCCTCTCTTAACTTGTAAATTTCTTGAAGCAAACCCTAGTTACATCTCATTATTTTTCAACCCTAGTGATAGCATGCAAATCGGTGTTCATGAAAGCCTAGTTGGTTTCCGATTTGTACATGTCCATGTGTTTCTAGTTCCCTCTCCTAACTTGCAAATTGCTCACTAAACCCTAGTTCCATCTCATACCTTGTCAACCCTAGTTGGTGCATGCAAATTGGTGTTCATGAAAGCCTAGTTGGTGCATGCAAGTATTGGTGATCATGTGTTTCTAGTTCCCTCTCTTAACTTGGAAATTGCTCACGAAACCCTAGTTTCATCTCATACCTTGTCAACTCTAGTTGGTGCATGCAAATTGGTGTTCATGAAATCCTAGTTGGTGCATGCAAGTATTGGTGATCATGCGTTTCTAGTTCCCTCTCCTAACTTGCAAATTGTTCATGAAACCCCAGTTCCAACTCATACCTTGTCAACCCTAGTTGGTGCATGCAAATTGGTGTTCATGAAAGCCCAGTTGGTGCATTCAAGTATTGGTGATCATGTGTTTCTAGTTCCCTCTCCTAACTTGCAAATTTCTCACTAAACCCTAGTTCCATCTCATACCTTTTCAACCCTAGTTGGTGCATGCAAATTGGTGTTCATGAAAGCCTAGTTGGTGCATGCAAGTATTGGTGATCATGTGTTTCTAGTTCCCTCTCCTAACTTGAAAATTGCTCACTAAACCCTAGTTCCATCTCTTACCTTGTTAACCCTAGTTGGTGCATGCAAATTGGTGTTCATAAAATCCTAGTTGGTGCATGCAATTATTGGTGATCATGTGTTTCTAGTTCCCTCTCCTAACTTGCAAATTGCTCACTATACCCTAGTTCCATCTCATACCTTGTCAACCCTAGTTGGTGCATGCAAATTGGTGTTCATGAAAGCCTAGTTGGTGCATGCAAGTATTGGTGATCATGTGTTTCTAGTTCCCTCTCCTAACTTGCAAATTGCTCACTATACCCTAGTTCCATATCATACCTTGTCAACCCTAGTTGGTGCATGTAAATTGTTGTTCATGAAAGCCTAGTCAGTGCATGCAAGTATTGGTGATCATGTGTTCCCAGTTCCCTCTCCTAACTTGCAAATTGCTCACTAAACCCTAGTTCCATCTCATAATTTGTCAACCCTATTTGGTGCATGCAAATTGGTGTTCATGAAAGCCTAGTTGGTGCATGCAAGTATTGGTGATCATGTAAGCCTAGTTGGTTTCCAATTTGTACATGGAAATGTAATGAAATGTATATTAAACTAAAAACATCAAGAAATGTAAATTTCAACAACTCGAGAGCTTGTTATTTTCCGAACTGTATTTGTTGGTGTCTAAAGACACCATTCTTGGCGCCTCCAATGTGTTGTAGATGGTGTTTATATCCTAGGCACACGAAAGGCTAGACATCAGTAACATCATAAGAAAGAAAAGAGAACCCAATGAAAATGTGAAAACATGATTTATAGATAACTCACCTGAGGTTGTACGATCGTGTTTATAGTGTCTAATATCCTCTGAATAATATTATGTGTGTGAATGGTATCTGTCAATCTCAGGTTTATTACATTGGGAATAAAGTAAGGCTAAATAATTGAAATTGTTCTTCAAAATTCACTTTAAAAGTTAAATAACGCACCTGACAATGCACTCATACAAGTAGGCCATCCGGATCATCTCTAGTGCTGATGGTGTCCGTCAATCTTTCGTGCTCTATATGAGGTAGCAAGTATCGTACATGTGACCTATTTTTGTGACCAAGTGTACGCAGCTTGATGTTTATACCAACTACTAGGTTGGTGAAGTGGTATACAATAGCTCCTGGTCTATAATCCTGATATACATACCCACCCTTCCTTTTCTGTTGTGCTTCAAGTGTCAAGTACTCCCTTTTATAACCATCGAGCCGGTTGGGAATTCAATATTTTCATCATCTGTAATAGGTTCGAGAATGGTTTGTTTCCCCTCTAAGCAACGTTCCAACCAATAGTCAGAACCCCATTCATTATTTTTTGGGGCAACCACTGCATATATCTGACCTGTGAAAGGAAATAGGTGGAGTTAACAATACATTTTGTAAATAAGGTCTTGCATTTCTAATTTCTACATAAATTAAATTCTACATAGGTTGAGTAAACAATACATAAATTCATTTTCTTATTTAGGTACTACTCATGTACCTTCTTGTATGAGATCCGATATGTGATCATAGTCTGTAGAAATATGTGTCTGATCATATTCCAAATGGTCTATTTCATTAACCCCATTGAAATTGGTGCCAAGTGTCACTCGATCCCATGTATCAACGGTATCCGTATCCTCACAATCATCCCATTCACCGATGCTACAGGAACTGCAAAAGAAAGTCTTCAATCTTGTCCAAATTTGTAGGGCCGATTTGTCTGAGCTTCTAATTGAATGAAACTGTCAAGTTCCATGCATTGTGTTCACCCGATATGTTTGTGATTGGTCCACATTTGTCACCTCCCAAAATATTCTTCACACTAAGTGTTTCCTTGTTTCTTGTTCTCCCATGAGAGATGCACACCATTGGACTATAGATGCAGCGTCTCAAAGGCAAGCACCTGTAAACTTCATCTCTTCCCTTCGAAGGGCAGTTTTAATGCATGCACTAGAACCATCGTGCTCTCCTTTTCCATGACCAGTTTCAAAGTAGTTCCATACATGTGGCACCTTGTATTTTATGTGCAACAAACACAACCATTCAAATACACATGCATTCTTGAACTGTCCAACACAACCATCTGACCAAATGAAATGACAATAAAATGGTATATCCATAGCTATCACATGATCATAGAATAATTTAAAGCAATGTTGCACGTAGTGGATGTCATTGGTCCAGTCGTCACTGATGTAGAAGTGACTTTCTTTTAGTATCGCACATTTCTCTTGATTGCTATCTTGTCCATGTCGATACGTGATATGCACCATTATGCTCACCTACTCTGAGTGATAGTATTGACTTTGAATTTCATTTTGTGGTTGTAGGGTGTAATTTTCCGCAAAGTCAACCACTGATAGTATTGTTCTGACAGGGAAGGTGTCCCAGCATATTCTGAATTGCTCATCTTGCCACCATGCCATATCGACATGTTGAATGTACTATTGGATCTTTCCACAAAACTATGGAATAAAATCACATACTCACACCTGGTACATGAATATTAATATGTCAATAAACCACATAAGAAATGTGTACATGAATATTAATATGTCAATATTCAACAATTTACCTGTGAAGTCACCAATTTAATCTTCCTACTTTATTTCCCATGATGTAGGTGATATGTCTCATACTGATAGTTCTGCTTCTCGACAATTGCATTCCCGAATGCTTGATCTTCACTTTCATGGATGCAATCAGACCATAATGATAGCCCACCACAATTGTTGCAAGAACCGTCTACACATTGTTTTAAGTAATGTGTCTACCCATCTTGCCTCGGACACATTATGCTATGGATGAAATCTCTAGATGACATTGGTGGTACTGTACTTGAGCATTCTTGCACATGGTTAGGATGCAAAAAACGACGTATATGTGCAAATGTATGGTAATATAGGTCAAACTCTATGTGGTATCTACAACAACAAGTGTTCCAGATGGTATTGATTCTAACATACCAAGCCTTGCATTTTTCAAAATATCTTTTCCCGAGCCTTAGCTCTACATGGGAAACATTAAACATCTCGAACAGTTGAGTTTGTGTCATGTTAAGATAATGTTTAACAGTAGGTTCATTGTATCCATGAGATGTAGAACAGTTGGTGGCGAGATATGGTTAAGGCGTCCCCTAAGCTGGAAGGTCGCTGGTTCTAATCCCATTGGATACCAAAAATCCAACCATGTTAAGGGTTGGTGCGGTCCAGGCCGAGTGCGATCCCTGGGTGATTTTGACGGCTTAGATGCCCCTGGTTCGTGGTTACTTAGCCAATGGAAACCCTACTAGTCAGGGGGGTTCCACCACTTTGTCAACAAAAAAGAAAAACATGAGGTTCATTGTTTCTAGAACCCCTACAATGTTTTAACACATCCTTCGTGTCAGAAGAAGGCCTAGTGTTATCATGCCAAAATGTTTGCACTAGGCCCTTCACTACTTCGACTAACTTCATGTCTTTGCAGGGCAACCTACCGCTAAATGCCCATAATGTTTCAATTTGTCCCTCTACATCAAGGTTGCCTCTTCTTACTGAATATTTTTTAAGTGTCTTTGGATGTAAGCAAAGCTAAAAACAATTGGCATTTATCGGCTTCGGATTTGTTATCAAAATATTGTTTCATTATTTGAGAACAATGACGAAGGATAGTGCGTTTAGCCACCTTACCTTCCATGGAAGTCAATCCACTCTTGTCCACTTGTATTCATTTAGGAGATCTCTTTTGTTTTGATGCAAAATTTGTTGCCGTTTGAAATGCTGGAGTGACGCTTACATCCACTACAGGATGACAACTTCGATTAGGAGATTGAACCACCGACCATGGTTGTTGTTGAGTCACATTTGCATCGGGAGTAACATAATTATTGAACTCTTCACAAGATTGTCCGTTTACTAATGGATCAATAATATTAACTTCCCTATAACCAGCTTCCTTTAATGTTGCATTATCTTCCTCAGCCTCTACGTCAGGTATTTGTTGAGGGGGGATGGGAACTATTTGCTCATGTAATGAATGCCGACGATTTCTTGAATCTTCCCTCTTTTTTTCTTTTTTATTTTCTACTTCTTCCGGTGTAAGCACCTTCCTTGCTAACTTTCGACCTCTATTACATACATTCCCCATTGAAATCCACCCAAACCTGTACAAAACTATGGAATTATGTAAGTAATGATTTAAAAATTGCACATTGAACAGTTCTCTGTGCACGGGTTCAGACGAATTATGTCTTTTGCTACAGTAAACCTGGCCCATAGGATGGAACCCAACATTTTTTTTACAACACATATCGCATATGCGATATAACGCACCTCCGATATATCACATATGTGATATTGATACAATGCTTTTTAATGAACGAGCAGGTTTTTTACATGTTCTCCAAAATGCATATGTGATATATTGCATATGCGATTTAGTGCATATGGGATATATCGCATATGCGATTTAGTGCTCACTGAATATATGCAATTTACATTTATTTATGCTTATGAAGATGATGATGAACAATGATGGTGATGATGATGATGATGATGATGAGGATGAGGGTGATGAGGATGATGATGATGATGATGACCATGATGATGATGATGAGGATGACGGTGATGAGGATGATGATGATGATGGGGATGGGGTTGATGATGAGGATGAGGGTGACAATGTAGATGATGATGAACAATGATGGTGATGATGAAGAGGATGATGACTATGATGATGATGATGAGGATGAAGGTGATGATGATGATGATGGTGATTATGATGACCATGACCATGATGATGATGATGAGGATGAAGGTGATGATGATGATGATGGTGATTATGATGACCATGAACATGATGATGATGATGAGGGTGAGGGTGATGATGATGATGATGAGGATGAGGATGAGGATGAAGATGAGGATGAGGATGATGATGATGATGATGATGATGATGATGATGAGGATGGTGATGATGATGACGATGATGAGGATGAGGATGATGATGGTGATTATGATGATGATGAGGAGGAGGAGGAGGAGGATGGTGACTATGATGATGATGATGGGGATGAGGGTGATTATGATGATGATGATGACAATGATGATGATGATGAGGATGAGGGTGGTGATGATGACGATGATGATGAGGATGATGATGATGGAGATGATGAGGAGGATGAGGGTGGTGGTGATGATGATGATGATGAGATTGACAATGATGATGATGAGGATGAGGATGAGGATGATGATGGTGATGATGATGATGATGATGATGAGGATGGTGATGATGATGATGGTGACGATGAGGATGATGATGGTGATGATGATGATGACGATGCTGACGATGACGATGAACAATGATGATGATGATGATGATGGAGGATGATGGGGATGATGATGATGATGATGATGAGGATGAGGATGAGGATGATGATGATGAACAATGATGGTAATGATGATGAGAACGAGGGTGATGACTATGATGATGATGATGATGAGGAGGATGATAATGATGATGATGATGATGATGAGGATGAGGATGAGGGTGATGATGATGAGGAGGAAGATGAGAGTGATGATGATGAAGAATAATGGTGATAATGAGGATGATGATGACTATGATGATGAGGATGAGGGTGATGATGATGATGATGATGATGATGACCATGATGAAGATGATGAGGATGAGGGTGATGATGATGCTGATGATGATGAGGATGAGGATGATGATGAGGATGATGAGGATGAGGGTGATGGTGATGATGATGAGGATGAGGG
>LPNX010328094.1:5648-36781 GCA_001517045.1 Pseudotsuga menziesii | reverse complement strand
GATGGTGATGATGAGGAGGATGATGACTATGATGATGATGATGAGGATGAGGGTGATGATGATGATGATGATGACCATGATGATGATGATGAGGATGAGGATGAGGGTGATGATGATGATGATGATGATGATGATGAGGATGAGGATGGTGATGATGATGACGATGATGACGATGAAGATGATGATGGTGATGATGATGACGATGATGATGAACAATGATGATGAGGAGGAGGAGGAGGAGGATGATGACTATGATGATGATGATGAGGATGAGGGTGATTATGATGATGATGATGAGAATGATGATGATGATGATGAGGATGAGGGTGGTGGTGGTGATGATGATGATGATGGTGATGGTGATGGTGATGGTGATGGTGATGATGATGAGGATGAGGGTGGTGGTGATGATGATGATGATGATGAGGTTGACAATGATGATGATGAGGATGAGGATGATGATGGTGACAATGATGATGAGGATGGTGATGATGATGATGATGATGGTGATGATGATGACGATGATGACAATGAACAATGATGATGATGATGATGGAGGATGATGGTGATGATGACGATGAGGATGAGGATGAGGATGATAATAATGATGAGGATGAGGGTGATAATGATGATGATGAGGGTGAGGGTGATGATGATGATGATGATGATGAGGATGGTGATGAGGATGAGGATGAGGGTTGATGATGAAGATGATGATGAACAATGATGGTGATGATATGGAGGATGATGACTATGATGATGATGATGAGGATGAGGGTGATGATGATGATGATGATGACCATGATGATGATGATGAGGATGAGGGTGATGATGATGACCATGATGATGATGATGATGATGAGGATGATGATGAGGATGAGGATGGTGATGACGATGACGATGATGATGATGAGGATGATGATGGTGATGATGATGATGATGATAATGACAATGATGATGAACAATGATGATGATGATGAGGAGGAGGAGGAGGATGACTATGATGATGATGATGAGGATGAGGGTGATTATGATGATGATGATGAGAATGATGATGATGATGAGGATGAGGGTGGTGATGATGATGATGATGATGATGAGGATGATGATGAGGATGATGATGATGGTGATGATGATGGTAAAGATGATGAGGATGAGGGTGGTGGTGATGATGATGATGATGATGATGATGAGGTTTACGACGATGGTGATGATGATGGTGATGATGATGATGATGAGAGTGGTGATGATGATGATGATGATGATGAGGTTGACGATGATCATGTCTTCGTTCACCGCCCTATTTTCTTGGATGCATAGCCCATGGCTTCATTCACCACCCTATTTTCTTGGATGCACAACCCATGGCTTCATTCACCGTTAAAAAGAGGAATTATTTGTGTCCATCATAGTGTTGTCTAAATGGTATTATAATGGGATAAGGATGTCATTACTCCTTTTTACTCTCATACCAAATTAGTTAAGAAAACATGCATATGTGTTATAGCTTTATCATATCGCATATGCATTATAGCTTATTCATATCGTATATGCATTATATCACATATGTGATATGAATAAGCTATAACGCATATGCGTTATTTTAAAATTAAAATAATCAGTATGAATAAGGTTTGGCATTATGTTTAGAAATAGCTTCGGAATACCGACCCTATTGGCTAGGACAAATAAACCAGGGCTATTGCTTGTGTTTTAGAACTCTATCAATATCCTCGGTTTAGATGGCGTGTTTTTCTATGACATACATAATATTTTTTTATGAAAATTTAGGATATTGTAGAGTTCGATCTTGTGATTCTGAATATGTAATTTTTTCCTTCAAAAGTATGTTTTATTTATTTATAATTATTTTTCTAAATGACACACGTCAGTTTTTGAAAATAGATACATCGATTGTTTGTTATATAACTTTTGATTTCCATCACCATTTCCCAATAAAACTATATGGTGCACTAGACAAGATCAAGCTCTACGATCTTATATATAGAAATTAAGGATTTCATTAATTTTTTCCCCCAAAGTGTTGCACCCGCACATAAGGTTTTAATTTCAAGCTTTTGTGACTTCAATAATTAATAATAATAAAAAATAATTCATGAAAAATTCTGAATAAATAGTGTTGCACTAGGCCCATATGTCCTTTATATGTTTGCAATATTTTATCCCAAATTGACATCATTTACCTCATATATTGCTGCACCTGCACAAACATATATGTAAAATGTGTTGAAAATTTGAAAACCCACTTTCACGGAAACAAATTTTATAATCATTTACACACATTTTCTCTGCATAGATGCTATATATATTATGAAAGCTGATTAATTTCCTATCTTTTCTCTTTTTACTTCATGTTCAAATAAGTTATGGAATTACCCCTAATTGTCACCTAAAGTCAGAGTTTTTCGTTTATTCCAGTATTATGTGGCATCTGAAGTGTCTTTAAAGGAGTCCATGATTGTGCATCAACTCACATACGGTAATACAATGTATGATAGCTTAAGGTGGCCACAAAGACAGATTGCCAAATATCTAAAAGGAGGAATGGCGTATTTGGCATTGCACACTTATTTAAATTATGTCATTCTTCCTTCCAGATATCTAAATACACCATTCCACTAAATATGCCATTCTTTTGATTAATCATTGAACAATGACCTACTTTCCCCAATGCATGTGTCGAGTTGCTTCCATGGCCCAAGTTTATGACTCTAGAAACTTTCTTCTTCCTCAACGATGTAGTAGAGAAACAAATGCAACTATAAGAATCCAGAAGGATAGAATTCTATAAGCAGGTTGGTGAAGCATCCATTCCAGGCTTGGCACCCGGATTGGTGCAGTTCCAGTATCAATTGACACTCGTCTAAGAAAATCCAAAAGCTATCAAAGGGAAGAAAAAATACAAGAAAAGTGGCGTGGAAAAGGGAAGACAAAATACAAGAGAATTCATGTGGTGCATTATGTGCAAGATGGACACGCACCTATGGAATGACTTCCCCAGGGTGCATAGAAATGCCATGGAAGTGGCTAGTTCATTTCTAGCCAACATATGGGGCAAGGAATATGGGGGAATTTGTGAGATATGTAAAAATAATAGACATGATTCCCACCCTTCTACTACGTAAGTATGGTAGCACTACGAAAATAGTATATTATATCTTTTACCGGGTCAATACTAACCATATATAGAACTGTCATGCATTGTTTGTGCTCATTGAATGGTTTGAGAAAAATCTATTAATGGTTGAATTAGTTGGAAACCAGAAATATATAGTATAAAAAAATAAGAACACTCATAAACAAAATAAGTACAATCAAGAAACGACGAATGATGCAAAATTTCATCCCCAACAACAATAACAATTATGCAGTAGCTTCCCAAGCAAGTGACAACTATGCGACAACTACCCAAAAAATGTAGACACAAATGTCAAAATTATGGGTAAACAACAATACAAACATGTAATCTCTTCCTCTTTGAAAGAATTCATTTGTTTAGCATGTGAATTGTTGATATTTGGTTCTATATGCCCAATCGATTCAGGGTAAATAGATGCAGTTCTTTTTTTGAGTATCTAGTACTATTTGACCCTCGTAAAATAAAAGGTACATCATGGCATTATATGAAAACCTTTTAATTTCAGAGAAAAATCAATATTTGTTTTAAGAAATCTGTACCTTGTAGCTATATACATCTATATGTGATGGAGATCCTCTAGTGAAAGAAAGAGAAAGAGCACGTGGTGAGCCAATATCTATTTCACTGTAAATGTCCCTGAGTTGACTCCTATAGCTCTAGCAGTGAAGATGAAGATAATAAAATGAAGGGAAGCTAATCATCTCCCTGGTTACCAGCTAATGGGAATTCTATGTGGGATGACCATTACGTCTCCAGGACAACATGCAATCAAGATTCAAAATTTTGAAGGCCATACATAAAAAGAAGGTGAGGCTCACAAGTTCGAAGGTCCTACAGAAAGATAAGGCGAGGCTCAGGCA
The DNA here is from genome assembly GCA_001517045.1 of Pseudotsuga menziesii. Classification (NCBI taxonomy): domain Eukaryota; kingdom Viridiplantae; phylum Streptophyta; class Pinopsida; order Pinales; family Pinaceae; genus Pseudotsuga; species Pseudotsuga menziesii. The sequence continues at coordinate 32,761 of LPNX010328094.1, read as the reverse complement.
TGAAAGGAACTAAAGCACAAAAAAGAAATTGAATGTAGGTGAAAAAGGCTCAGCCTAATAAATTGATAATGATAGTACATGAGGCAGTCGCAGCATGAGGCGACGGTGGTAGCATTACAATACAATTCCATAAGAAAAAAATACCATTCTTTGATGATCCATAGGAGGAAGCCTTTGTTTGGAAGAATACCCTCATGGGAAAAGCTAGCTATTGATAAGAGCTAAATTGGGATAGCATTAACCTAGCTTTAGGATCATTTTAAGCCCATGTATCTTGCCACATTACACACAATCAGCTAACCACCCTCCACCCTCCCCGTGCATGTAGGTCATTACTTGCAGGTTCCATTGAATACATTGATTGTCTTGCAGGTTTGTCATGGTGTCAGAGCCTGGAACAAAATGAAAAGGTAAATCTGCAATAAGACCGTGGATTGAAAAAACTTAGGAAAATCAGTTGATTTGTGTGTAAAATAATAGCATAAAATATCGCAAATGAAGTGGCACAAATGCCAAAACCCAACCGAATATGTAATTACCTACTTGCAGGAAATAATAAGAAATTTCAAACAAGTCATTACACTATTATCGTTGATCCTTGCTCATTTTACATTCATTTTACATATGATATTTTTTTATCGTATCCATTGTATTAATATCGCATTTAAGTGATGAAAGAAACATCCTACTAGTAGATATATTTAAGGGGAAATTCTATGAAATTTTTTACTAAGTTTAGGGAGCATAACCCTTATTAACAAGATCCACGAGGTGGCAATGTCACTCATAATAGATACACACTCCTATATTTTCAAATATAAAATAAAATCAAAGCATATAATCTATATGATTTTGGTATTACTTTTCACTTCAATGAATTTAATTAAAATTCCACATAGATGAACTTACATTGTATTTAACCACAAAGTGAATTGTTTCTTCACTTCAATGAATTTATTCAAAATTCCACATAGATGAACTTAAAAGTTATTAAAAACAAATTGAATTGGTCTCAATTTTTAATGTTTACCTTAAGATTGAACTGGCACTAAAGTTTGGATTGTAAAATACAAACACCTTTAAATGGTAAAAAAAAAAAACATGTAACTTAACAGTATTTTCCAAGTGTTTAATAAATCGTTCATAATTGATCTTAGTCTTAATATTAATATATAGTGCATTGGATTATCTGTCATGAAAGCTATAGCTACTCTCAATTTATTTAGCGATTTTGTATGCAAAAAAAACTTCACCTAGTATTTGCTCTGATATACTTCCACAGTAGCTGCATGTCCAAGAAGAATGTTATGTGCCACTGTGTACAATTCACTTGCAGCGGGATTCTGCAAACTACAGCTTCCAGGGGCAAATGTTCTGTTAAATGTTATCCACAGAAGGTTAGTTAAATGTTATCCACTGTTCAACCGTATCACCAAATCGTCATAGTCATAGTGTAATTTTTCTAGAAAAGAACCTTGTTTATCATGCTAAAACAAATCATATTGATGTCCAGTACCATTTTTGTAAATCATATTAATGTCCAGTACCATTTGTGTGACATATGATTGATGAAAAGAAGGTGGCGGTGTTGGAAATGTTTGAACCTTTAAATAATGTTGTAGACTCATTCGCGAAGCATGTCAATATTGAGAATCTCTCTTGATGTGGAAATTCTATGGGAATTGTTTCCCCAAACTTTTGACCCTATCAGTACATGGTCCTCTATTGTATTTGTTATTTTAGTTGTCCAATTCCTACTAAAACGCACAGGCTACTATTTTGATGGCACAAATTCTTAATGAAAAACTACCCCAATAAGTATGGAATTGCAAAAATTGAGAACACAAACAAAGAGAAGAGATTCACATACGCCAATATCAATCACGGACCTGAAATTAAATGGTAATTAAAAGTCTGTTCAATAGTAATAATCGAAATAGAAATTCCGTTCATTGGTTAACTAATCAAAATTCCCAAACAAAAGAAAAACAAAGTCTCCACACCAATTTATAATTTACAGACCATTTACTCACAGGAGGAAAAATGAAGGCCAGAGAAGAAAGTACTAACCTAAGTGTATTCTTTTGTATAATGAGCTTCTCATATTCATTGTTTATTGTTTATGTCCAACAAATAAATCCACTCCATTTCTGCTAGAAAAGCTGCCATTTCACAGGTAAAGAATCCAATTATAAAACTAAGAAGCAGTGTCTACTATTCGTTTTATGCAGCACTCAGTCAGGGAATACCGGAACAGGTTGGCAGAGTTTCTAGCTGCGCGAGTTAGCACCATGAATTAGAAATAATGAATCTATCTATGGGGCTTAGAAATAAGGCATATAAGCTCGGACTTACCAAGAAGGCACATAAATCCACTCTAACAAGTTTATGGTTTACATCATCGGACAATATTATTTCTAGCTGATATGTACTACAAAATATGATGATCTACATAACTAAAAAGCAGTCAGGCTTACACCAAAGAGTTAAGACCGGAATAATTACTCTTAACTAAATGTACTACAAAATATAATGATCTACATAACCAAAAAGCAGTCAGGCTTACACCAAATAGTTAAGAACGAAATAATTTCTCTTAACTAAAACCATCAAAGCAACACCACTGATAAACTAAAGTAATTTCTTTAATAAAATAAGAATACAACTGGAGTTAGTGTAATCCATTGGTTTAACTCGTTATGCACAAGAAGCACACTTGCAGCCATCCCTTGTGTTCTCTGAGAGCCTTGTGGAGCATGCATGAATGAATGCAAAAGAATTTGTTAAATACCCATGCAATACAGCCAGCTCCTGACATTTTAGTTTAAAAATTAAAATAACCCTAACCCTAAACATATTTTATAAGCTACGCATTAGAGTAACCCTAAAGCCTCAAATTTGAACCACAAGAGACCAAAAAAAACATCTAAAAGATATGGTTCCATAATTATTAGAGTTTAACTCATTTTGCACAAGAAGCACACTTGCAACCAACAATAAGGAGTTCATTGCCACAACGGCAAGAATTATGGTCTAGAGCATCGAACAATTGACACTACACAACATACTCAAGAGGAAAATAAATGGATGAAAACAAGAGCATCAATATTACAGTGGCAACAAATGGAGATGATAATTTATGAAAACCACCCTAGCCATCAATATCAAAGATTTATTTCTCAGATCCCTTGTGTTCTCTGAGAGCCTGGCCGAGTAATGAAAAAAAATAAAAATGAACAACCATGCAACTTGCGATGCTTTCAACATGCAAGTTGCCACACTCTTAGTATGTTGCTTGTCATGCCTGCATCGATTGCAACAAATTAGTGTACTCGCATCCCAGCATCAAAGTTAAGCTGTCAATCCTTGTTATGATAGTCCTTAATCAACTATTTCTTCATCATATTTATACTGATCGAGGCCTGGTGTGAAAAAGAACCCGCACCTAACTAACCAATACTTGTGTCCCCTAGCTGATACCCGTCCGAGCAACCAATACAACGCGATTAGGTAAAAGACTCAATAAAGATATGATACTATCTTTGTTTTAGTATATGATATGGAGGATGAGGCTGATAGATAATAGGATCACTTAATCAATACAATATGATATGAAATATCGAGCATCTATGGTTCAGACTTTGACCTACATTACCGCTCCTAGCTGTAATTGTTTAGCGTATTTTGCAATGAATCGAGGAGCAGCTCTTCGAATATTTCAAAACCACAACTCAAAATACTCAAAATTGTAATTTATATTTACAGAGCTTATTTAATGGACTTGTAATGTCATGATTGCAATCTAATCGAGTAACTAGTCATTTACCAGATTCCATAAAAGTCCCAATCTCACATGCAAATTGCTTTGACCAACGACGTCAATCTTTTTCATTGCACATTCAACATTGCCTTTATAATAAAATAAGATTTTTCAGGGCCCTTTCTGTCAAACGCATTTTGACTGTAAGCTTCACTATACAAGATCTGAGATCTATTTTCGTCTTTGTATATGGAGGATTGGGCGACAAATAGGCTCTGTCGTGGAAACCTGCAAACATTAAGCTTGGTATCCTTAATTATTATCAAGTATCTTTAATTGTTATCATTGCCAGCCTATGATCAGAACCATGGTTGACAGATTTAATTTTTAGGAACTGACCCATCCTAAAAACCTGGAATATTAATTGTCATCCGTGCCTCTTCATTGTTCATTGTGAAAACCTGGAATATTAATTGTCATCTGTGCCTCTGTACTGTTTACAAGGAGCCAAAAGCAGAAAAGGTTGGGATAATTACACAATTGCTGATATCATCCTCGCCGCCGGTTCCACTGAAACCAAGAGCAACATCATCTTCCCACACCAATAGTAATCTAAAAAAATAGACAATAAATAATAATAATAATAATTAAATGTCTTAAATATTACCAAACCTTAGTCTAAATTCCATTACATCTAATAAAAACTATTACAAACTTTAGAAGATTGAAATTTTTTTCCCATATCTAAATAAGTTAATACTCATGACTGATTCATATGGGTGACATAATAATATTTATATATTGATAATATAAGTTAAATATAATACAGGTTCATGTATCAGTTCCATAGCGTGCGTCCACACTCCCGCGTTTCGCCCAAAACCCAGTCCATCTATTGTTCTATCGAGTGATGAGCCGTAAAAGAAAAATGTATCGAAAACTCTGTAATCTAAAGGTTTATCGCCATCCATTACGAAGCACATGGTTTCCAACTACTATATTTCTGAAGTACAAATAAGAACCAAGATCCGTCGATGTTTTGGTGTTTTACACGTTAATGCCATGCAGTGGACTAGACCGACCACATTGAAATGTTCAAACAATGCAACATAACCCAAAAGTATGCGAGTCCCAAGTGAACTAGCATGGCCACGTTTAATCAATGCAAGATGAGTTCAAGGAATCCCTGTGGTGGAGGCCATTGCTCCATACGTTTGATCATCTATTTCTGTTTGCTTTATAGACAAATCTGGTTCTGTTTGGTAGCCCAGCCGACTGAGGTGATTGCTCCATAAGTTCATAACGATCATGATAATTGTTTGATTTAGAGAAATGTGGTTCAGATTAAAGGTAGCTAAGGCACAATGATCATGTAATGATCTGGTTGGTAATTTGTTTGCTTTAGAGAAACGTGGTTTAGAGTAAAGGTAGCTAAGGCATAAGCATAAACAAAGCAATAAGAGGCATAATAGATAGCATAAGAAGTAGGTTACATTTACCCATAACAAGTTGAAGGAGCATCGATAGTTCTAGAAAATTATAGCTGATAAAAAAGATCGCCTGATTGGCTTGAATTCAGTGGTCTCAATAGCCAATTCGAGGATGCCATTTTACAAATGCAAGTCTATAATCACAAATTCAAGGTAAAATTAAATTTATTTTTGTGCATGCATTACTTGTTTCAAGAACCTTTATATGCCCCACATTATGCTTATTTCTCTTTTGTAATGGTATCGTAGAGTCAAGAGACCAAATCACAGAGCTTCAACAAATCCTGGCTCTTAGAGGAAAACTATTTCCCTAGAAAGAGGTATTACATGGTATGCTATAATAAATGGTTATTACTGAAAGATGTATTACAAGATTTGTTGTAATAAAAGGTTATTGCTGTTTCTCTCTTAGTTTAAGCATATAACCCTTAACCTATCTCTTACTATACAATACGCTTCCCTCTTCCCTACATGCTCCCACATAATGGCATTGTTTTTGATGAATGAAAACATCATCCATCATATATACAATTAGTAGAGAAGTATGTCGTGTTTTTGTCTACAATACAAGCCTTGGTTTTTGTTGTGTAGTCCAATGAGATAGAATTGAAGGACAACAACAAAGAAACAAGCTTCTCTAAGAGGGAACCTGAGTGCCAGAAAGAAATCCTATTGGCCTTTTATCACGGAATATGGTTAATATCCATTGAATTTAGATTGCCCCTCTCTTTTCTATAATCCCGTTGGTCAAGTGTCTAAAGACCCAAAGGACATGTAGATCAACATGTTAATCTCATCCATGATTTTGCTCACAATAAGCATATCATCAACATACAATACTAAGATAATGAATATATCATTCAACTTTTTGAACCATTAACAATGATCATACTCACTTCTAGTATAACCTTGGCTCACCATGAAAGAATCAAAATTCTTGTACCATTTCCTGGGTGACTGTTTTAGGCCATACAATGATTTTTGAGCTTGCAAACTAATCTAGCTTTCTGATGCTGTACAAAACCTTCTAGTTGTTCCATATAAATCTCCTCATCTAAATCTCCATGTAAGAAAGTTGTTTTAACATCTAGTTGCTCTAACTCCAAATCAAGCAATGCAACTATTGCTAACATAATACGAATAGATACAAGCTTGACAACTGGTGAAAAAATATCATGATAGTCTATACCTTCCATATGAGAGTACCCTTTTGCGACCAATCTAGCTTTGTATCTTTCAACCTTACAATCAACTCCTTTCTTCAATTTGAAGACCCATTTACATCCAACAGTTTTTCTATATTTGGGGAGTTTAACCAATTCCCATGTCTTTTTTTTCTCCAGAGAATCCATTTCTTCTTTCATTGCCACCTTACACTTAGCATTGTCAAGACAATCAATGGCTTCCTGAAAACAAGAAGGTTCTCCATCATCAGTAAATAAAATAGACGAAACAAAATCAGTATATCTCTTAGGAGGATTTCTCTCCCTTAATGATCTTCTTGGTGTAGGTTGTGGGGTTTCCACAACTTCTTGAATTTCTTCATCTTCTATGACTTCTCTCTCACCAGAAACTTCTTCTTGTTTCTTTGATTCATTAGAAGATTGGTTCTCCAATTGAATTAGTTGTTTTGATATTACATGTTCCTGTTCCTGTTCCATGTCAACTCTTACACTTTCGGATTTAATCATAGAAGACTCATAAAAAACTACATCTCTGCTAATGACAATTTTTGTGGGTGGTAGGATCCCACAATCTATATCATTTCATTACATCATCATAACCAACAAAGATGAACTTCTTTGATCTAGGGTCTAACTTAGAACGCTGATTTTTAGGAATAAGTGCATAAGCTTCACAACCAAATTTTTTCAAATTCGAATAATCACAAGAGTGACTGGTCCATACCTCTTCTAGAATTTTACAATCTATTTCCATTGAAGGTGACCAATTTATAAGATAACAAGCAGTATAAACTGCTTCTGCCCACAACTCTTTCCCCAAATTAGCATTACTGAACATGCTCCTTGCTCTTTCAAGAAGAGTCATGTTCATGCGTTCTGCAACGCCATTTTGCTAAGGAGTGCATACATTTGTTTTGTGTCTGGAAATCCCTTCATCTTTGCAATATTTTTCAAATTCCAAAGAAGTGAATTCACCTCCATTATCTGTCCTTAAACACTTGATTGTCCTACCAGTTCTTTTTTCAACCATAACACTAAATTGTTTAAACGTATTAAACACATCAGCTTTTCTTTTTAGGACATAGACCCAAACCTTTCTAGAAAAGTCATCTACAAATAATACATAATAGTTCTCTCGACCATAGGAAATGGTAGGAGATGGACCCCATAAATCAGAATGAACGTAGTGAAGTACACCTTTACTTACATGACTTCCTGCTTTAAAGTTTTGTCTACACTGCTTTTCATATATACAATGATTACAAAACATAAAATTCAGAGTTTTCAAGTTTGGAAACAATTTACGATTCATTAATACCTGAAGTCCTTTTTCACTCATATGACTAAGACGTTGATGCCATAGTTGAGTGGGTCCTCACTCTTCTTCAGATGCTAATGCAATACCATTAAGTTGCATCCTTCCAACTAGTTTGTCAAGGTTTCCTGTCCTATGTGCCTTCATAACCACTAAAGCACCCTTGGAAACTTTTAGAGTTCCATCAAAACCTGTAAACTTATGACCACAAGAATCCAATACTCCTAAAGAAATTAAAATTTTCTTTAACTCAGGTACATGTCTAACATCTGTAAGTGTTCTTATTTCTCCATCAAACATCTTAATTTTAACACTTCCAACCTCAACAGTTTTACATGAATGATTGTCTCCTAAAAGAACTATTCCATCATTAATTGTTTCATAGGAAGCAAACCAATATTTATGAGGACAGATATGGCATGAAGCACCAGAATCTAATAGCCATTCCTCGTTACAATTAGAAATATTACAAACAGACAAGACCTCATCAATTATACTTGAATCAAAAGACTTAACTGAATTTGCCTCTGACTTGGAGTCATCCTTCTTGGATTCTTGTCTCTTCCAACAGTCCTTCTTTAGATGCCCAATTTTATTACAATACCAACATTTTAATTCTTTTTCTTCCCTTCGACTTAGACCTGGAAGTACCTCTTGACTTTTCTCCTTTCTCCTTGGATTGACCTCTAACAACCAAAGCTTCTAGCGAAGAGGTTTTAAGACTGTTTTCTTCCTTAATTCCTCAAACAATAATGCTCCAACCACATTGTCAAATTCTAAAGTATTAGTTGTACCAAGGCTAATAGAAGAAACTACTTGAGCCCAAGACTCGGGCAAAGTACATAAAAAATTCATCGCTTTATCTTCATCATCAATTTTAACATCGATACTACTCAACTGTCAAATAAGAGTGTTAAAAACATTTAAATGAACTGCAATCTTCGTACCTTCTTTCATTTTCATACCGTACAGATGTCGCTTCAAGTAAATTCTATTTTTCACTGATTTGGTCATATACAGACTTTCTAATTTGTTCCACAAGATTGCTCTTGATGTTTCTCCAATAATTTTAAACAACACATCATCCACAAGACATAAACGAATTGTGCTTAGCACTTTGGCATCTACATCCTCCCATTCATCATCTGTCATGGTGAGAGGTTTTTTTCTTTTCCCGTCTAAAGCTCTCTGTAACCCCTACTGAACAAATAAATCCTGCATCTTTAACTTCCAAAGTTCAGTTACCATTTAAATTTTCAATCTCAAACTTTGTGCTGGACAATTTTTAAAAAATAAATTAAACTTTTCAACCTGTTAAATTATTTCTCAACCCAAATAAAACAACACTATTATTTGAGTGTAATCTTGTCTTGAATATATATATATACTAGTGCTAGTTATTTTTTTATTAGAAATATATATATATACAAACTTATATATTTTTCATTTGAAATATATATATTCAAATTAATATCCAAAATTAATAACCGTAGCACATTTTTTTTTTAAATATTACCACTCTCTTAACGCAACAACAGATGGTGATTTACTCGTGCAAGTGCACAATCCACACGCAACAATGCAAGTGCATAGTCCACACGTAGCAGTGCCTCCTCTCTGCAGCAGCAGCACTCGACAACTGACACCTCCATGAGATTCTTCCAGGATGTTTGGTGGGTGGAGATGGGGATGACTGCGTTTCCTAGGAAAGAACAAACATCACGACTCTTCTCCATGCACAGGAGGGTCTCCTCCACACGGTTTTTTCAAAAGAGTTCTCTTCAATGCTTCCATTGCCTCCTTCACCACACAGTCATGCGGTCTTCAAACCCTTCCACACTCAGGTTGCTCGCACTCCTCCATGTCTGCCAACAGGTCAAGGGGCTTCACTTCCACGTGTTTTCCAAACAATAACCTTCAAGATTTCACCTCTCCACAGCTAGGAAATTTTGCAGGAAGAACTACACAATGGGAAGTCTTTCGCGACTTCTTGTGACTACCTCCGCACACATAGCAACAATGATCTGACTAGCAGCGAGTTACCTCCACAATGGATTCTAGTCACCTTCATGACGAAAACCACTCTCTAGCAGACATAAAAAAATGCAGGCAACAACGATTCTTCCACCGGTTTTCTCCAGCAGCGCTTCTACCACACATTCTCTTTCAGCACTCAGAGACACATTTAGATAATCATACAATGAATCACACCATTAGAACATAGAATTTCATGTGGTAAAATTCCAAAAGGGGAAACATCCACGGGTAAAGTATTGAAGCTCATTAATGAAGAAGGAGAGATTACAAGATGGTCTCATCCTCACAGACAACTCTCTACATTGCATATCCCAACCATGCACTATATACTTTATGAAATTAGTTACATGAGTAAACCATTGCTAGTTATGCCCGTTATGATAAACTTCATGTAAACATCCGTAAGGAGAAACCTCCCATGAAAACATTAGTTTAGGTGTCATTTAACAATCTCCACCTTGACAACAAAATTTGCAAATACTTTTCCCAAGACTATTTATCACCTTTTCTTCAAACCAAGAGAAGCTACACACCAACATAACTTCTCTAACAATACTAGTTTTGTGAACATATCTGCACAATTTTCTTTAGTATGGACCTTTTTCATATTTACTCCACCTTCACTAATGGATTTTCTTACAAAATGATATTTTACATCAATATTTTTAGTCTTACTATGATAAACATGATTTGTAGTTAAGTGAATAGCACTATGACTGTCACAGAAGACAAGCACACTGTTTTGCAACCTTCCAATTTCTCTAAGTAGACCTCTCAGCCAAATTACCTCTTTGCAAGCATGTGAGGCAGCATTGTATTCAACCTTTGTACTGGATAAAGCAACTATGTCTTGAATCTTTGACATCCAACTTATAGCTCCACCTACAAGAGTAAAGACATAACTAGAAGTAGACCTTCTCTTGTCCAAATCACCTACGAAATCTGAATCAACAAAACCACACACATAATCACTATTACTATTAAAGGTGATAAAATGTCACTTGTGCCTCCTAAGTATAGAAGCACCCATTTCACTGCATTCCAATGTTCTTTTCCAGGATTTTCCATGTACTTACTAACAACACCTACTGCATGTGAAATACCAGGTCTAGTACACACCATTGCATACATCAAACATCCTACTGTATTGGAATATGGTACATGAGACATATAATCCTTTTCTTCAACACTACTAGGACATAAACTTGAAGAAAGTTTAAAATGGATGCCAAAGGAACATTCGCAAGATTTGCCTTATTCATTTAGAATCTTTCAAGTATTTTCTCAACATACTTCTCCTGTGAAAAACTGAGCTTACCATTTTTCTCTCGCTGTGTATCTCAATAACCAAGATTTGTTTTGCAGCTCCAAGATCCTTCATATCAAAAGTCCTAGCCATTTGATCCTTCAACCTGTTAATCTTGTCCATGATTTTGCTCACAAGAAGCATGTCATCAACATATAATACTAAGATAATGAATATCTCATTCATATTTTTGAAGTACAAACAATGATCATACTCACTTCTAGTATTACCTTGGCTCACCATGAAAGAATCAAACTTCTTGTACCATTGCTTGGGTGACTATTTCAGGCCATACAATGATTTCTTGAGCTTGCAAAATAATCTACCTTTTTGATGCTGTACAAAACCTTCCGGTTGTTCCATATAAATCTGCTCGTCTAAATCTCCATGTAAGAAAGATGTTTTAACATCTAGTTTATATAACTCCAAATCAAGCAATGCAACTAATTCTAACACAATACGAATAGATACAAGCTTGATAATTGGTAAAAAATCTCATGATAGTCTATACCTTCCATCCGAGAGTACCCTTTTGCGACCAATCTGGCTTTGTATCTTTCAACCTTACCATCAACTCCTTTCTTCAATTTGAAGACCCATTTATACCCAATAGTTTTTCTACCTTTGGGGAGTTTAACCAATTCCCATGTCTTGTTTTTCTCGAAAGAATCCATTTCTTCTTTCATTGCCACCTTGCACTTAGCATTTCCAATACAATCAATGGCTTCCTGAAAACAAGAAGGATCTCCATCATCAGCAAATAAAACAGACGAAACAAAATTAGTATACCTCTTAGGAGGATTTCTCTCCCTTAATGATCTTCTTGGTGTAGGTTGTGGGGTTTCCACAACTTTTTGAATTTCTTCATCTTCTATGACTTCTCTCTCACCATAAACTTCTTCTTGTTTCTTTGAGTCATTAGAAGATTGGTTCTCCATCTGAATTAGTTGTTTTGATATTACTTGTTCTTGTTCCACATCAACTCTTACACTTTCGTATTTAATAAGAGAAGATTCATGAAAAATTACATCTCTGCTAATGACAATTTTGTAGGCAGTAGGATCCCAGAATCTATATAATTTCATGTGACATCATCATAACCAACAAATATGCACTTTTTTTATCTAGGGTCTAACTTAGAACGATGATTTTTAGGAGTAAGTGCATAAGCTCGACAACCAAATATTTTCAAATTCAAATAATCACAATAGTGACCAGTCCATAGCTCTTCCAGAATTTTACAATCTATTGCCATTGAAGATGACCAATTTATAATATAACAAGCAGTAGAAATTGCTTTTTCCCACAACTCTTGCCCCAAATTAGCATTACTGAGCCTGCTCCTTGCTCTTTCTAGAAGAGTCGTGTTCATGCATTCTGTAATGCCATTTTGCTAAGGAGTGTATACATTTGTTTTGTGTCTGACAATCCCTTCATCTTTACAATATTTTTCAAACTCCAAAGAAGTAAATTCACCTCCATTATCCATCCTTAAACACTTGATTGTCCTACCAATTCTTTTCAACCATAACTCTAAATTGTTTAAACGTATTAAACACATCAACTTTTTTTTTTAGGACATAGACCCAAACCTTTCTAGAAAATTCATCTACAAATAATACATAATATTTTTCTCCCCCATAGGAAATGGCAGGAGACGGATCCCATAAATGAGAACGAACGTAGTAAATTACACCTTTACTTACATGACTACGTGCTTTAAACTTTTGTCTACACTGATTTCCATATATACAATGTTTACAAAACATAAAATTCAGAGTTTTCAAGTTTGGAAGCAATTTACGATTCATTAATACTTGAAGTCCTTTTTTCACTCATATGACCAAGATGTTGATGCCATAGTTGAGTGGGTCCTAACTTGTCTTCAGATACTAATGCACTACCATTAACTTGCATCCTTCCAACCAGTTTGTAAAGGTTTCCTGTCCTCTGTGCCTTCATAACCACTGAATCACCCTTGGAAACTTTTAGAGTTCTATCAAAACCTGTAAATTTATGACCACAAGAATCCAATACTCCCAAAGAAATTATTTTTTTCCTTAACTCAGGTACATGTCTAACATATGTAAGTGTTCTTATTACTCCATCAAACATCTTAATTTTAATACTTCCAACCCCAACCGTTTTACATGAATGATTGTCTCCTAAAAGAACTATTCGCTCATTAACTATTTGACAAGAAGAAAAACAATCTTTATGAGGACATATATGGTGTGAAGCACCGGAATCTAATAGCCATTCCTAATTACATTCATAAATATTACAAATAGACAAGACCTCATCAATCATACCTGAATCATAAGAATTAACTGAATTTGCCTCTGACTTGGAGTCATCTTTCTTGGATTCTTGTCTCTTCCAACAGTCCTTCTTTAGATGACCAGTTTTATTACAGTACCAACATTTCAATTTACTTTTTCTGCGCTTCCACTTAGACCAAGAAGTACCTCCTGACTTTTCTCCTTTCTCCCTGGATCGATCTCTAACAACCAAAGTTTCTAGCGAAGAGGTTTCAAGACTGGTTTTCTTCCTTAATTCCTCAGACAATAATGCTCCAACCACATTTTCAAATTCTAAAGTATCAGTTGTACTAAGTCTAATAGAAGAAACTACTTGACCCCAAGACTCAGGTAAAGTACATAAAAGATTCACTGCTTTATCTTCATCATCAATTTTAACATCCATACTACTCAACTAGAAAATAAGAGTGTTAAAAACATTTAAATGATCTACAATCTTCGTACCTTCTTTCATTCTCATACCATACAACTGTCGCTTCAAGTAAATTCTGTTTGTCACTGATTTGGTCATATACAGACTTTCTAATTTGTTCTATTGTTGATTTTTCTCCAATAATGTTAAACAACACATCATCCGCAAGACATAAACAAATTGTGCTTAGTGCTTTGGCACTAGATCCTCCCATTCATCATCTGTCATCATGAGAGGTTTTTTTTCTTTTCCTGTCTAAAGCTCGCTGTAACCCCTTTTGAACTAATAAATCTTGCATCTTTAACTTCCAAAGTTAAAAATTGTTTTTACCATTAAACTTTTCAATCTCTAACTTCGTGCTGGACATTTTTGAAAAAATAATTTATGCTTTTCAATCTCTTAAATTATTTCTCAACCCAAATAAAACATCACTATTATCTGAGTGTAATCATGGCTTGAATTTATATAAATATATATATATATATATACCATTGCTAGCTATTTTTTTATTAGAAATATATATATCCAAACTTATATATTTTTCATTTGAAATATATATATTCAAACTAATATCCAAAATTGATAACCGTAGCACAATTTTTTTTTAAATGTTACCACTCTCTCAACGCAGCAACAGGATGGAGATTTACTCGTGCAAGTGCACAGTCCACACGCAACCGTGTAAGTGCATAGTGCACACGCAACAATGCCTCCTCTCTGCAACAGCAACAATCAACCACTGACACCTCTACGCGATTCTTCCAGGTTGTTTGGTGGGTAGATATGGGGACGACTGCGTTTCCCAAAAAACAACAAACAACATGGCTCTTTTCCATGCGCAGGAGGGTTTCCTCCACACAATTTTTTCAGCAGATTTCTCTTCAATGCTTTCACTGCCTCCCTCACCAGACAGTCATGCGGTCTCTAGACCCTTACACACTCAGGTTGCTCCCAGTCCTCCACATCTTCCAGCAGGTGAACGGGCTTCTCTTCCATCCATTTTCCAAACAACAGCCTTCATAGTTTCACCTCTCCACAGCTAGGAGATTCTGTAGGCAGAACTCTAAAATGGGAAACCTTTCACAGCTTCTTCTGACTACCTCCACACACATAGCAGCAACATTGTGACTGGCAGTGAGTTCTCTCCACAATGGATTCCAGGAACCTTCACGATGACAACCACTTTCCATCAGACATAAAAAAACACAGGAAACAATGATTCTTCCATCGGTTTTCTCCAACAACGATTCTAGCACATAGTCTCTTTCAGTACTGAATCTCTGATACCACTTGTTAAATTTCAGAGACACATTTAGATAATCAGACAATGAATCACACCATCAGAACAAAACATTTCATGTGGTAAAACCCCAAAAGGAGAAACATCCATAGGTAAAGTATTGAAGCTCATTAATGAAGAAGGAGAGATTACAAGACGGTCTCAACCTCACATACAACTCTCTACATTGCATATCCCAACCATGCACAATATACTTTATGAAATTAGTTACATGAGTAAGCCGTTGCCAGTTATGCCCGTTAGAAGAAACTTCCCATAAACATCAATAATGAGAAACCTCCCATAAACACATTAGTTTAGTTTTCATTAAACAAATAAAAGATGTTGTGCGTCATTTGTGGTGGAGTATGTAGACACAATTGAGCAAGAGACAAACCAAGCTTGGGGAATTTCCCATTGAGGAGCACCAAAGGCAACATTATTTTTCTTGCAATTGAGGAGCTAGAAAAGGCAACATTCTTCCCAATCTTCCCCCTAACTTGAGTATCTAGACACAATTGAGAAAGAAAGAAACCAAGCTTGGGTAGTCTCCCATCGAAGAGTACCATTGAGGAGCTAGCAAAGGAAACCATATATCATTGATCATTGTGGTGATGGGAAACTCATGCAATCAAGAAATAAAATCAGCAAGGAAGAGGATACCCAATGAAATCCTTGGAGAAATTAGAGAGAAGAAAAGAAATGACATGACCAATCGAAGATGGTCTATGGACACTCAACCAATTCTGGTTGTTGAGGATGCCACGGTTCTTCCTACCAATCCACGTCAAGAAATACAAAAGAATTCACTCGAGGGGCCTTCGATCTCCATATCAGTAGAAGAACGAGCACTGCATGGCACTGATCAAGGAGTAAAACATAGGGGCACATCAAGGCCACCTGAAACCTTTGCATATTTAATTGAATGTGGGTATACAAGTGACGAAGTTAGAGAGACATTGAATGCCGAACATATGCTTGAAGAAGACAATGTTGTTCAGACCACCCAGGAGGATTTCCAATTGCCACCATCCAACCGAAAAGAAGACACAGAAGGACATGAAGCTCATGTTCAAACACCAGACCGGCCAGGTGATATGGTACAGGGTGTAGTTCCAACCTCCCTACCTTCATTAGCAACTTCACGCCGAAGAACTCCAAAACATATATAGATCGATGAAAGTCTCATTGGTTTGCTTGAAGGTACGTTGTATAGACGCAATATTGCATATAAATATCAATAGATACTTGTCAACTATTTTGATTCTAAATGTGATGGAGATAAATGTAGATTATTTTTATCGTTGTTAAAATCTAGGCCTATGACTGTTGTTAGGAAAAACTTAAGGATAAAGATGATAAACAGTTCTGAACCAAGTTCTCATGTTTTCAAAAGTTTAGTAGATGCATTTAGCACTATTGGAAAGAAATCTATTTCAAAGGATCGCAATGCAACTCGTCATGTGTTGTTATAATCAATTGTGAACAAAAGCACTAGGGCCCTTCACCTTCTTAAGCCTACATCCAAAATCGGAGGATTGGATATCAAAGCACTCCATAGGTATTGTTCTAGAAGAGAACAACTTGACTATGGTAAAGCAGATGTCTGGTCCTTCATTGGCAGGTTTCCACACTCTGATATGAAGTTCATTGATGTGGTAAAGGGACTGGTGCAGGAGTTTTGGCGTGACAATAGTAGACCTTCATCCAACCAAAACGATGTACTAAAATTGAGAAGGGGTTCAAGGGATCGTGAGCCCCACTTTAAACATTTTCTTGACATGAAAAACAAAATTATATGAGAGATTTAGGCATGAACATAACGAGCTTAACTTGGGCCAAAGATCCTTCAAGAAATTCAAACCATGGTATGTTAAAATAAACACAACTCATAACACATGTTGTTGTCAATATCACATTGAGTACGGTTATTATTATGACACATATATACATATATTGTGTGGAATGCATAAAACTCTTGTGCATGAATGCTCAACTACATTGCCATCGACATCATCTAGAGACTTTATCCATAGCATTTTGTGTAGAAGAATAGAAGGTTGCACATTTTATCAAAGGCCTTGCGTATATGGGACATGCCCAAGGTGTGGTGGAATGGAATTTTTGGACAAATGCATACATCTCATCAATGAGCATGAACTTAGGAGACATGAAGTGAACTTGCACTCATTCAAATATGTCACGTATGATATCGGTGGAGGGAATGAAAGAAAAAAAAATACAATTGGTCACCTCTTAGGTTAGTAACGAGTTCCTGAATAGTATTTTTTTTCTTCATCTATTACTACTTCATACATGTAACAACCTATTGATCTGTACATCTTTATTGTTGATCTACTAGGTACTGGTATGCAACTTCATGGATGAATTATTTGAAAAGACACAACTGTATGTAAAGCATGTACATGTGGTTCGTTGGAAAGATGGGTAGTTTAGAACGTGCAGGGATACATTTCCTATTGGAACTATATTATCAGTGGTCTATTTTGCGGAAAACTACACTCTTCAACCACAGAATGAGATTCAGAGTCAATATTATCACTCAGACCAGGTCAGCATAATGGTCCATATCACCTATAGACATGGGGCAGATAGTACTGAAGAGAAAAGGGTTATATTGAAGGAGTATCACTTTTACATAAGTGATGATAGTTTTCATGACTTGGATTTTGTACAACACAACTTTTAATTGTTCTACAAACACTTGGAGGATAACAATATATAGATGGAACAACATTGGATTTGGTCTGATGGTTGTATGGGGCAATTCAAACATTTCCATGTCTTCCAATGGTTGTGTATTATTCACAAGAGACACAAGGTGCCACATATTTGGAACTATTTTGAGACTGGACACAGAAAAGGGGAATATGATGGAGCAGGTGCATGCATCAAGACTACATTACTTAGGAAAGAGATGAAATTCACAACTATTTCTCTCATCTGAGATGCAAATGCCATTGTTGCATGGTTTTCTTTAGTGATGGGGCAGGGAGCTAGAAGGAAAGAAGACCAATAATCTCAAAAAGCACATGTACATAGATATTTTTGGGAGGTGGTCGACGTAGATCGATCACACCTATATGAGTGCAAGACTGTCCAAGGAACTCACACATTCCATTCAGTTAGGACTCATGTCGTATAGCCCAATACCATTATCTATCACTCTATTCGGGATATGCCTATTGCATTTTCCTTGAATCTCAAAGTTGATCCTATAAGGACATCTCTTTGAATCCGATAATTATCTCCTTGACTCCGATAATTTGTTTCTTCATGGGAGCCGTGATGTCAAGGAGTGGTAATCCTAGCCTAATAACCATTTCCAATCCTAGCTTACAAACCCTATAGCCAATCCTATTAACTAAAGTTTGCACCGTAAACCATATTTGCATTCTAAACCATAGTAACCATAGTTTGCTCAGTAAGGGAATGTCCAATTTTTGCACATAGGGGTCAGCTTTTCAAATTCCTCAACCTGCGAACATGTGGCTAGCATTCCCACATGGAACCTGCCTAAACACACTTGCATGACCCACCAGAATCCTGTTTTGATGCACAGTTTCCATTCTATGCCTTGAGTAGGGAATCAACAGGTGTCCCTGAAAGCCTGTAGGAGGTGGAATTCAACGTTTGATAGAATGATGGTTGTTGCTCGGATCGATGAACCATTGACTATGTTGGATTCAAGACATCGGGATATTACTAGGGGTGGCCCTCTACTCTGGGTCCATGGACAAGGGATCATCTTTTTGGTCAATTTTGGAAACTAGGGTTTTGCTCAGTAAGTGAATGTCAAATTTTTGCACATAGGGGTCAGCTTTACAAATTCCTCAAACGTGAACGTGTGGCTAGCGTTCCCACATGGAACCTACCTAAACATGCTTGCATAACCCACCAGAAGCCTATTTTGATGCACGGTTTCCATTATATGCCCCGGGTAGGGATTCAACAGGTGTCCTCGAAAGTCTGTAGGAGGTGGGATTCAACGTGCGATAGAATGATGGTTGTTGCTTGGATTGACAAACTATTGACTCCGTTGGATTCAGGACATTGGGATAGTGATAGGGGTGGTCCTCTACTTTGGGTCCATGGACAAAGGATTATTTTTTTGGTTAATTTTGGAAACTAAGGTTTTCCTCAGTACGCAAATGTGAAATTTTTGCACATAGGGGTCATATTTGCAAATTGCTCGACTGTGAACATGTGGCTAGCGTTCCCACATGGAACCTACCTAAACACGCTTGCATGACCCACCAGAATCCCATTTTGATGCATGGTTTCCATTCTATGCTCCAAGTAGGGATTTAACAGGTGTCCTTGAAAGCCTGTAGGAGGTGGGATTCAACGTGCGATAGAATGATGGTCATTTCTCACATCAATGAACTATCGAATCCGTTGGATTCAAGACATCATGATAATGCTAGTGGTGTCCCTCTACTCTAGGTCCATGGACAAAGGATCATTTTTTGGTCAATTTTGGAAACTAGGGTTTTGCTCAGTAAATGAATGTGAAATTTTTGCACATATGGGTCAGCTTTGCAAATTGCTCAACCGTGAATGTGTGGCTAGTGTTCCCACATGGAACCAGCCTAAAAAAAATGGCATGACCCACCAGAATCTCATTTTGATGCATGGTTTCCATTCTATGCCCCGAGTAGGGATTCAATAGGTATCCCTAAAAGCCCGTAGCAGGTGGGATTCAATATGTGATAGAATGATGGTCGTTACTCAGATCGATGAACCGTCGAATCCGTTGAATTCATGACATCAGGATAGTGTTAGGGGTGGCCCTCTACTCCAGGTCCATGGATAAGGGATCATTTTTTTGGTCAATTTTGGAAACTAGGGTTTTGCTCAGTAAGTCAATGTGAAATTTTTGCACATAGGGGTTAGTTTTGAAAATTCCTCGAACGTGAATGTGTGGCTAGCATTCCCACATGGAATATAACTAAACACACTTGCATGACTCACTATAATCCCATTTTGATGCACAGTTTCCATTCTATGCTCCGAGTAGGGATTCAACAGGTGTCCCTGAAAGCCTGTAGGAGGTGGGCTTCAACGTGCCATAAAATGATGACCGTTGCTCGGATCGATGAACCTTCAGCTTCGTTGGATTCAGAAATCGAGATAGTGCTATGGGTGGCCCTCTAATCTGAGTCCATGGATAAGGGATCATTTTTTTGGTCAATTTTGGAAACTAGGGTTTTGCTCAGTAAGGAAATGTCAAAATTTTGCACACAGGGGTCAACTTTGCAAATTCCTCAATCATGAATGTGTGGCTAGAGTTCCCACATGGAACATACCTAGACACACTTGCATGACCCACCGAAATCCTGTTTTGATTCATGGTTTCCATTCTATGCCCCAGGTAGGGATTCAACAGGTGTCCCTGAAAGCTTGTAGGAGGTGGGATTCAACGTGCGATAGAATGATGGTCGTTGCTCGGATCAAGGAACCGTCGACTCCATTGGATTTAGGACATTGGGATAGTTCTAGGGGTGGCCCTATATTCTTGGTCCATGGACAAGGGATCATCGTTTTGGTCAATTTTGGAAACTAAGGTTTTTCTCAATATGTGAATGTGAATTTTTTGCACATAGAGGTCAGCTTGAAGGTGATTGTAGATATTCCCCTCTTGAAAAAATACTTGTTGCAAACTATTATTCCATGTGTAGCTGTTGAGAATTCTCTTACCTATTGTGAGGTGTTGAACTTGACTGATTTCCCATCATTGTCAAGCAAGAAATATTCTTTGTTTGTGTTTTAATAGAGGTGAAAGGCTTTGTCAATCTCTATGTGGAGGTGAATTGATCTTAGGATCTCATATCATTCATGAGGTTGGAAATGCGAAAGAAGGTTGTTTCCCATATTAATTTAGCTTGGTCATCCAAGAGATGTGAGCATTTGTACGATGAAATGCAGGAGGAGACAATGCCATTACGTCAGTAACCATGTAATGGAACATGTTTATGTTTAGAAACAAGTGGCCAACCTATTACACCATTATTAAAAAATATATATCTTCACACTACGAATGCTTTGCATAATACTCCATAAACTTAAATTTATAAAACAAGATTCAGAATAATACTTCTCCAATCAATTTAAACTATAATAAAATCACACACAATTTTTCGTCTCTTCCAAAGTTGTTCCTCGAGACCATTCATCAAATTCCATGTACATTAGCAAAATGATAAAATAATGTGCAGGATATACATAATGTGCAGGATATAATCATAACCATGATTTTGAATCAACCTTATAATACTCAGATACTTTTAGGTTTGATGTGTATCCCATGTATTCATTAGATGAAAGACATCATGCCAAATTATACTAATTTCATTTATGCATACCACACAGGTGCATCACTTAGGTGTGTCAACTTCATGCATCCTTTAAAAATTTGTTAGGTTGTTATGTGGGTAAGGCTCTTTTGTATTCCACTTAGTTGGATCAATTGCTTAGTTGTGCTGGGTGCTTATGTGTATTAGGTATGTTCCATCTTTGTGAATACAATTGGATTGTGGTAAAAAACAATTGAAATGTACATTTTTATCATTACGTAATATTGTAATTGTGCATTGTTCTCAAATTTATAACCGATATTTCCATGTAATCATAAAATCTATAAAAATTTGGGAAATATCGGAGCCATAGGTTGAACATCAACCTTGGTCGCATCCACTAATGGACCAGGGTGTGGCTACATTCACCAAATGATAAAATAGTTAGACATCGTATGGACCATAGACAATACAAATGAACTGTACAATTACAAATATTCAAGTAGATGTACCTCTGTGTGACTTATCCCTATTGTAGATGCAGCATTGAATGCATCATCAACAACCCCACTAAGGTCTGGCATGAATGAGACTACATCTTGATGCTGTAAACATGCAAAAATAACATTAATAAAAACTAGTTGTGAAGTGATTTCAAAGCTAGCTGGCCACTGCCATTGGAAGTGTGTACATTACCTTGGGATGAGTAGGTTGATTCTCATGGAAACCTGCTCTTTTCAAGGAAGATGATTGTTTGGTGTAAACAACCCCCTTATCTACATTTGGACTATGGGGAGATCCAAACTAAAGAGGCGAAGCAAGGATTTGCGATGATGTCTGCAGTCATAAAGTGTTACCATAGTTAGACATGAAATTGAATGGATGGCATAATATGTACCAGAAAAAATAACATGTTGTAATATACTTACCCCTTCCTGGGACATATCTTCCCCATGGGAGTGACCGCTTCCAACAATTTCTTGCTCCTCTTCAGATGTAGATAACATCTACAAGTTTAAAAATTATAAATATTAGCAATCTATAAAGGAGTGTACAATAAGAAATTTAAATAATTCGAACAAGATTCAACAATTAACCATGTACTTACATTCTTCAGGTAATCATAAATTCCACCTTGGAGTATTTTGCTAAAAGATCAATGTCTCCGACATCAGGTTCTAAATGGGGTTTCCACAACTTCAAAAATTGTAAATATTAGACAATTTAACAAATTAATCAAGACTAACACTTGCATTAACAAAATGAAACATGTTTAAATAATACCTCAATGTTGGTTGTTTGGGCCTCAGATACAACCACACCGGGTGCACTACCACCCCCTTAAGAGGTATCAATCTCCTGCAAGAGTAAATATTGTATATATTATGAATCTTTTAATATGTTACATACAATATGGAAAAATAAAAAATTGAACAATAATAGAGCGTTAACAATGTTCTTACCTGACCACCAGTCATTATAGAGGTACCATGTCTTGGTCCAGGACCATAATAAGATTGACCACATGCTATGCAGACGTGTGGCTTGCTCTGAGGAACATGGGATGTCGGTCTATCCCCACCAATAGATGTTCCTCTACCACCATAAGCTGATGGTTGTACCCCAACAGAGGAAGAGGGCATTTTCTGGTCAATAGTAGTCATGTGTCAAGAAACCATCTCAGCTAGAATCAGAAATGCCTCCCGTGTCTGGGCAACCATATCATGTGCAAGAGGGGTTTCTGCCCTCGGTAGCTGGGCACAGGGTGCAGGTATCTGTGGATTGGCATCTATATGCCTAACATTGGGTTGGTGTTGGGGAATCCCCTTACCAACTCCTTGGAATCACAACATGTCAAAATAGTTGACATGTTTCCCCATCACAAACTCTGCATACAAATTTCGGAGGAAGTACAACAATACTTCCTTGTTGTTATGCGAGGGAATTTCAAAAACCATGCACCATCTATCCATCCAATGGTCTCTAATGGGTGGAAAGATGCACCACCCAATGGAAATATGTGGCCTGGTGCTCTCAAAAATGTCATCTGTCCCAGGCACTCTAAACAATGTATAGACGTGTTCTTTGGTTATTTTAAGCTTCTTTACCTTGTTGTAGCTCAACCCATCAACATATTCTTATCTTTTCCTCTCCCTATAGGATGCGATGCTATACAAAGCATCGTTCAATCTTGTGATCGTATCAACAATAGTCAACAATAAGCCTGACAAGGAGCGGTGGAGCTCATCTCCACTCCTCCAGGAAGAACCAATCTCTTTGAGATGGCCAATAACCCTCAATATCTTAGCATTGTTATCCATAGTAGCCATTGCAATCCTAAATACAAATAAAATATCATTATAAAAATAAACACATGATATAATGACATCTCTAAGCACTGAAAAAGTGTATAACTAATTTATGACAACTAACAACATAAACTAAATCTATTATTTAAATTTTAAAATTGATCTTGAATTTTACAGTAAAGAATAAACATTTAACATTTTTTAATTTTAAATTTAAGTCCTAAATTCAAGTATTAATTCCAATTTCCATATGCATATGTACATAAAATTTCCTATGTGCATATGTTGATTGGGAAGCTCTTCTAGCTTATTTTAAGGCTTGGATTATGAAGTTTCATCGAAATTGTGAGGTACTGACTAGTGCCGTTGTAGGACCAGCTCCCAAATTACAGGTAGAGGCAACAACTAGACCTTAGAATAGGTGGCATAATGTGATATTGATGAATAAAATCCCAGTATAGGCAACGATTTTGTTAGATATGTAATTATTTGTTGTAGCCTGATATTTTTTGGACTCCAAATTTTATTTAACAAATCTTTGTTTATATGTAATTTGGGCCATGTATGGATTCCACTTGATGTTATTTTAGTTATATGCCCTCTTTCTATATACCCATGGGAGACTTTAAATGCACAATGGCTTTTATCATTGCAAGGTTTCCACTGGATTCTATCATGTATGATAGTATGTGATTGGCATGTAATCAAACACATCAACCTCCCTTATCATTGCAAGGTTTCCACTGGATTCTATCATGTATGATAGTATGTGATTGGCATGTAATCAAACACATCAACCTCCCTATGTATTTTGATGTTCATAGAGACTATTGTTGAACTTCGTTGTCTTGACCTTAACCAAAAAGTACCCTTCAGTCAAGAGGAAATATTTGTTAAGCATGGGAAGCTTCTATACCTTATTTTAACACTTGGATTAGGAAGTTTCATCAAAACTATAAGGTGTTTATTGATGTTCTTGGATGACCAACTTCGATATTTCGAATAGAGGCAATGGGTTCACCATGTGTGTTTATGTATTTTAGGGAAGATATGAATTCTACTTGATTTTTTTTTTAGTTGTATGCAAGCTTGCAATATAATTGAAAAACTTTTCATTTTTGTTAATTTTGGTTTGGATTCACAATGATGCTCGCAAATATACATATGGAAATAGTGAAGTTCATTTGTTTTTTATGAGTTAATTGGGGTTTTGGTTTACATTGGGCATGTAAATTACTTATGCAAACTTGCAATGTTCTTGAAAAACTTTGCATATTTGTGAATTTTGGTATGGATTCACAAGGATGATTATGAATATGCATATAGAAATAGTGAAATTGATTTGTTTTTATGAGTTAATTGGGGTTTTGGTTTTCATTGGGCATGTGAATTTTGGGTATGAATTTTGGTAAATAATCAAAATTATTTGATTTTTATGATTAAATTGGGGTTTTGGTTTCCATTGGCCAATTCCATTGGGATTTTGGTTTCCATTGGCCATATAAATTAAATATTTTGGTTTAATTTCAAATTAGGGCAAATAAATTAATGAATTTAGGGAAAAAATCATGAGAAGATTTGAGGAAAATACCTCACAAAGAAGAGGTTGATCCAAAGGTGGAGGTGGATGGCTTTGGATCACCCAAAACGTGTTCTCCCATTCACGTTCTGCTCCGTCCAAGCTCCAATAGTGCTGTGTTGTGGCAAAAATGATGGGCTTGACCCGTTTTAACCAAAAAACAGGTTTTTACAAACGAGAGCGCGTTTATTCAAAGCAAAACGGGAGCGCGATTTGCTTCACTAAAACAGGGGCACGTTTTTTTCTACTATCCTAATTGGCATGCATGTTGGCAACCTTGGGACTAGGCTTGGCAGGGTTGAGATTGCTTGGGATGATTTTGATTTTATGGATCAAGAGTGATTGACTTCACTCCATCATTGCATCTAAAAGGTCCCTCAACTTTATACATTCACCCATATATATTCTTTTAAAATTTCCAATACGTGACTCGAAATAAAATTGAATTGAAAACTTTAAATAATTAGTATTCAACCAAAACCCATGAACTAATTACATAGTTTTTATCACTACATTATTAGTATTTTACATTATAATAATTGAAATAATATAACATTAGTTTTTATCACTACATTATTAGTATTTTACATTATAATAATTGAAATAATATAACATTTTAACTTTATGCCAAAATATCTTTTATTTTGAAAGTTAAAATGCCTTGAATTAACATAAATTTAATTTTCAATTTTAATTTAGACATTTTTATAGTTTAAAAAAAAAAAATATTTATTCGGGATGTTATTTATAGCACATAAATATAACGTATGACTTAATTAAAAACAAACCCACAAACAAACTGGAATTTTTAATATAATTAAAAAACACATATAAAAAAACATAAAAACTGAAATTTAACATGTGGCTATATATATATTTCTTTTATAAAAAACTTTTAAATTTCACATATAATTATATGTTATAATTTTGATGTGGTCACTTATATTTTTATATACATATATGTTATATTTTTATATACATATATGTTATAATTTTGATGTGGTCACTTATATTTTTATATACATACTGAAAATCCTTAATTGATAGGACTAGTTCTATAAATTTCTTGTGTACATATAATTTGTCCTCGCTTTTACAACTTCTATAATCAACTTATAACTTCATTTAATTTTACATAAACTCATAATTAAAAAAAAATTAGATCCATCATTCTCCACTCTAAGTTAATCCTTTAATCTTTTATGGAATTTTTATTATCTATAAAGTACTTTTATTAATTTGAAAATAAAGATAAAGTACTTTTATGCTTTCTTGCCAATGTCATTATGCAGTGGTATTTTAATTGAATCTAACATTAAAAAATTTCATATTAGAATGTTTTAACCATTTTATATATCATTAAATTTAATTATTTTATATATTATTAAATTTAATTTTAGTAAATATATTTACATTTTATTTATCAAAAATTGATTTATAAATATTTATAAGAATTATAAAGATAACTATAGATAAGATTTTTTTTAGAATGATGATTCACATACATTAAGAGCACTTTAGTCTATAAAACTTATTATATGTTATTCTAAATTTTTAGATATTATATGATATTATAATTTTTTAAATAATTTATATTAGATTTTTGAAATTGTTTTATTATTATGATATAATATTATAATTTTTTAAATAATTTATATTAAAATTTTGAAATATTAATGTGGACATTCTATTTAACAATTAAATAAATAAATAAAAACAATTAATTTATCTTTTTAACTTACAACACTTTAGTGTGGTAGAATGGTATTATTATACCTCCCAAAGTAGGTATAGCTATCACTTA
>LPNX010328075.1:8826-64327 GCA_001517045.1 Pseudotsuga menziesii | reverse complement strand
TTAATCAAGCTATTAAAATATTAAGTTTATTTAAAAATAAATAAATAAATAAAATTTAATTAAATATTTATTATATTAATTTTTTTTAAATAACTTTAAATTTTAAATATATTTGGATTTGTTTGAAAATTATATTTAGAAAAATTTTTAAAATTTATATTTTGAAAATATATTTTATTTTGTTAGAAAATTATATTTTGTTTCGTGGATCGCTTATTATATATTTACAAAACAACAATAAAACTAAATAAAATATTTTTCCATCCTATTTTTTTTTAGACCAAAACTGTTGGGTAGATTAATAGAGATCCGAAAAATCAGCTTCCGGGGGCTGTGTTACACTGGGAGATTCCCTGAGCAAGACAGAGGGATTTAACAAGAGAAACAGAGACCAATGTTGACCAGAATTGACACCAATTGGAGTCCAGCTATTGCAAGGACTTACCCACACAATTACAACACATCTTAACGGCTGACATAGCATAGGAACAGAGGAAACGAACTCAGTTTCAATGGAGTGAGCTTCAGAATTGATTTTAAGGTTATTAGGAGTCCATCTTGAACTTCTGACAGGCGAGCTCCCATGCTGTAATACTTCGACCAAAGTCTCCAAACAGGTTCGCTGCCTCTTTGATCTAGGAGAAAGAGTCTTCTTGTATGTCAGCAAATCCTTCTGAAGCGTATTCAAACTGTTCTTTGTACCCATCCGATCCAAAGGAGAGCAAAGGCAATCTGCCCAATTCTTTATTATAAGGTTGGATCTTTCCTTAATATTCCAGATTGCCCATACGATCTTCAAAGGACATAGATCATAGATGGTAGCCGCAGAGTCACCACCGAGAGGAAAAAGGTAGTTAACAGTAAGAGCGTAGCTGATAGCTGGGTTTGAAATGGAGCCTGAATGAGCAAGACAGCCTCGGACTTCCCTAGGGCAACAAACAGGCCTTTCTAAAGTCCAAAGGACCACGAGAAAGAAGCTGAAAAGCAGGATGCTGATACAGAAAATGCAGAGAACCCCGAGGTCGCGATCAGACAAGGAAGAGTCACAGGAGGTTGCAGGAAGAGACATTCCCATTGATTGAGATGATGCTCCTTCTCAGGAGCGAGGCGTGATTGGCTTCAAGATCAGCTTCCTTGTTAAGATGGCGCAGCACGTGAAAGAAGCTTATGGTTTGAAACTTGCCAGTTAAGATTTGATTTTACTGGGCGATCCTCTTCATGTGGATGCTGGGAGGACTAGAATTCGATCTCATGGCCTGAATCACCAATTTGGAATCCCCAAAGACTAAGATATTTCGGATGTTAAGACTTATAGCTTGCCTGAGTCCCTGCCACAGAGCATGAAATTCAGCAAAATTGTTAGACTCCACTCCTAGCCCCCAAGCAAAGGAAGAATGAATGGAACCTGAAGGCATGAGGATCACTCCTCCCCCTCTGGAGGGACCTGGATTGCCCTTAGAGGCACCATAAAAAAACAGACAATGAACCTGCAACGAAAGTCTCCAATTTAGGAATTCTGCATCTTCCATTCAAATTTCCCAATCAGCAAGAGTTGGAGGTCTGGTAATGGAGGTTTTATGAGCACTAGAGACGAGTCCAGATAGCCATGTAGCTTCTCTGTCCTCTAGAGGCCTAGCATTCCTGAGATCAGGCTTGTGGTCCAAGGCTTCTCCAAGGAGAGCTTTGGCTCTCATCGCTATCCTAGAAGGAGTGCTCTCCACATCTCTGAACAGACGGTTGTTCCTTTCGAGCCAAATTTTCCAGAAAATGAACTTAGGGAGAAGCATCCACGCAGATTTGAGGAGGTCTTTTTTGGAAAGCTGAAAGGGGGAGCAATCAACCAATTTGGTAAACAGATCTGCTGTTAACTCCGACAAATTAAAGTTAGGAGGATTCATAGGAAGAGCTTCTTTCCAGGCTTCTTTGGAGAACGGACAAGACAACAGAAGATGGTCAATATTTTCTTCATCATTCTTGCACAGGGAGCACCTTGAGGGGCCTTCCAGGCCTCTCTTACGAAGATTTTCTGTTGTGAGAATACTTCTATGAACCACATTCCAGCAAAACAAATCAACTTTTGGAATGGACTTGGAAGACCAAACGAAATTCCACTGGATCGGATTGGGGGCTACGTGAGGAACCGTCATTAAGGATCGGTAGCCTTCAGCCGCTGTAAAACTTCCAGATTTGGATCCCCAGCCTCTCTTATCACAGGCAACTTGATTTAGGGGGGATTTACCTTGCAGAAGCTTGGACAGAAGTTTGGCTTCCTCATCAAGTTCGTTGGGGAGGTCTGCATACTTCCAATCAGTCCAATTTTTTTCATTGTCCCAGGCTGAAAGGTCCCAAAGAGTGAAGATATGCTGATCTTTGAGCCACTGTTTAATATTCTGAATTCTAGGATTATGCCCCAAAGGCTCTTCCCCGAGGATGGAATCTTCCCACAAATTAATTTTTTTCCCGTTACCAAGTATCCAATACAATAAAGATCTGAAATGAACCAGGGCTTTGAGACAGAGCTTATAGATTGGAGAGCCAATTTTGCTGGGAGGATTTTTGTCAAGGCAGCAAATTCTCTGGCCAGAGAAATATTTTTTCCACAGAACCTTTTTGCTCTAGCTAGTCTTCTCGGACACAATCTGCCAGAGAATGTTCCCATGGCTAAATTCTGAGCATGAATACTTCTGACTTGGAGGCCTCCTTCTCTATAGGTCCTTTGAACTTTGTCCCAGCTGACCAGATGGGGATTTTTCAGGTTACCTTTCCCCCCTTCCCACAGGAAGTTTTTGAAGAGAGTTTCAATCTTGCTGATGACAGAAGAAGGGGCCAGAAGAATATAAGATTGATAAATAGGGATATTGGACAAAACAGATTTCAGTAAGACAAGTTTCCCTGCTAGGGTGAGCCAGCTCGCCCCCCACTTTTGGATCTTAGCTTTTAAATTTTCAACGATGGGGTTCCAATTCTTTGTTTTGATGGCAGATTTAAAAATCGGGACACCTAGATAAGTGAAGGAGTCAAAGTTCTGGAAGCTTTCCATTTCTTCCACAGAGCTCTAGAGGTTCTTCCTATTTCTTCCACAGAGCTGTTCCAACAGTAAATTTTGCTTTTTTGCAGGTTGATCTTGCTTCCAGAGATCTGAAGATAGATATCTAGCTCCTTCTTAAAGTTCTTTGCAGATTGAACACCAGCTCCTCCCAACAGCAGTGTGTCATCTACGAATTGGGAATGATTTATGTCCTTTACATTATGGGCCATGCAGAGCCTAGGCAGAGAAAGGTCCTGCTGACAGTTGTTAAGTTGGAAGCTGAACACGGATGCCTGGATGGCATATAGAAGCAGAGACAAAGGGCAGCCTTGGCGCAGCCCTCTAGAAGCTTGGAAAAAATTGGTTGGCCTTCCATTGACCAAAGGGGCAATCCAAGGAGAACAGATGCATCCTTTGATCCAGCCAATGAGCTCAGTGGAGAAACCAAATTTCTCCATAACAGCAAAGAGGAATTCATGATTTACTCTGTCAAAGGCGTTGGCTAGATCTAGTTTCACAACCATGCCTTTCTCTTTTTGGAGGAAGCTGGAATGAATAGCCTCCTGAACAAGAATAACATTATCTAGAATTTTCCTTCCCTTTATGAAACTTCCTTGGTTCTCAGGGATTATTCTAGGTATAATTTTTTTAATCCTGTTGGCTATAATCTTAGTAACCAACTTGTAACCGGTGTTGCAAAGGGAGATTGGCCGGAATCTTGAAAAATTTGATGCTCCTATCTCCTTCGGGATCAAGGCCAAGAAAGAGGAGTTTGTGCTCCCGCCCAGCTTATGATGGATTTGAGAGTTCCTAACCATCTTCAGCAGATCATATTTGATGATATCCCAGCAGCTGGAGATAAATCTAGCTATGAAACCATCAAGCCCAGGGGCACTATCAGGTTTCATATGGTCCAGCGCTGACTTGAGTTCTTTCATAGTCACTGGTGTAGCAAGGGTGTTATTGACAGAGGCTTGAACTAGAGATGGGACCAAAGAGATGGAGTAAGCATTGGAGTCAATGAGATCAGCAGTAGGAGCAGTGTAAAGATCTTGGAAATGGGAAAAGGCAGCCTGTTTAATGCCTTCAACATCTTTAATCAGGTTATGTTGATGAGTAATTTCCTTCACGGATTTTAAATTTTTCCTTGCTTGAGCTTGTTTATGAAAGAAGGAAGTGTTTTTGTCACCGCTGGCTAGCCAAAGGTTCTGAGATTTTTGGCGCCAATACTCTTCTTCGTCTCTGCATGCTTTATAATAGGCTTTCTGAAGGTTACTTTCTTCCCGGATTATGCTTTCAGTGATAGGGACAGATTCCATGAGGATTTGATGATTTTCCAAGGCAACCTGGCTATCTTTCCTGCAAGAGATTGGGGAGGGGAGAGACTTGGCCCAGCTCTTGAGATCATGTTTAAGCCTTCTAAGCTTTTCTTCCCAGATAAAGGAGGGGTTTCCAGTGACTTTTTTGCTCCAGGAGCTAGTGACAATATGGTAGAAGCCCTCTTGATGGATCCAAAGGGGACTGAACCTGAAAGGGATGGGGCCAAGATCTTCCTCAACAGAGAGCTCAAGGAGGATTGGTTTATGATTAGAAATACAGTTGGGAAGGATTTTGGATGAAGCATGAAGCCCCATGTTGAGGAAGGAGGAATGGATTAGAAACCTGTCTAGGCGGGCCGCAATGTGCCCTGGCCCTAGTCTTTTGTTAGTCCAAGTAAAGTTACCTCTGGAGGGTTTTATGTCAACTAGATCCCATCCTAAGATGATGTCTTCGACCGATTCCTGAGAAGGATCACGGACTATGGATCCACCTTTTTTCTCATTTGCTACCAGAGTGACACTAAGATCTCCAGCAATGATAATGTTTTCTGGTCTTTGGAGGCTTAAGAACGATCCAATAGAATCCCAGCAAGCTTTTTTTCCGCTAACAAGATTGGAACATAGAGATTAAACATACTTACATAATGACCTGAGTCTTTGTGGATGAGGTTGGTGTAGATCTAGTGTGTAGTATTGTGAACAGAGATTAGCTCATATTTGGAGGAGTCCCAGAAGGTGGCAAGTCCTCCTGAGGCTCCCTTGGAGCTGACAGCTGTTCCCGGGCCTTTCTTCCAGAATATATTTCCTGCATGGAGGGCAGAGCTATCCTCCATTTTTGTCTCCTGAACAAGTAGGATCTCTGGCTTATTGATTCTTACTAGGTCTTTCATTGCTTCAACTTTCTGCGGACTGCCAAGACCTCTACAGTTCCAGGAGATGTACCGCATTATTTACTTTTGGAGGGGACGACCCCTTTAGAGGGCTGGCCATGCTTGGATCTTGTGTTCACCATAGCTTTGAGAGTTAGCTGGGATCCTTGTAGAATATCTGCATAAGATATTTCCTCCCTTTGCTTTTTGTTGGATTTCCGGCCCCTTGTCTTCTTGATTGGGGTAGCATACGAGCTTCCGGACTCAGAAGATCCATCATCATTGTCTCCTCCTGGATCAGAGTCCATGGCTGAAGGATCTGCTTCTGCATCTCGAGAATCTCCATGGGTAGAGGAGCTTCTAACTAATGGGTGTGCAAGTTCTGGCTGGATTTCTCCTGGCTCCAATGCATTACCTCCTTAACTGTCTTGCGTTTCCTCTGGGATAGCAGATTTAGTGGCCGAGGATTCTTGAATAATAATAACCGGAGGAACTTCTGGGGCGTTCGTAGAAGGGGGGCTTTCTCCATGGGCCGCAGTAACTGGCTGCTTAGACAACGCTGGAGAGTGGACAGGATACTTCGGAGGAGCTATGGGGTCGGATTTCAGAGTGTTACTAGGGCCTCTTTTTTCGATTGGCTTGCTGGGGCCCTTGCCTTTTTTGACCCTCTGCCAACCTTCACCTTCTTCTTTCGTCTGTGCTTTTGGGCAACTGCACTGGAAATGGCCATGCTCATGGCAAAGCCGACATTTAAACGGTAATTGTTCATAATCAAGTTTCTGGAAATGAGACCATGATCCTACAGAAATTTTGACGGCTTCTGGGAGTCTCGCCTCCAGATCAACTTCAACACATATTCTAGCACAGGAGTACTGGCCTTTATTCTTTGCTTTGTCAATGAACCGGCCCAGGGCATTTCCTATTTTTTCCAGGGCCTGAAAGTTCCAGCAATGGATCGGCAGATTGGGGAGCCTTACCCAAACTGGGACCTCTTTAGGGACGTCAACTGTAGGGTCAAAGTCCGGAGTCCACCTGTTCAGATAAAGTCCTTGGGAACCCATGAAATAGGGGCCACTTCGGAAGATGAGATCACGATCCTCTTTTGAGATGAATTTGAAGACGAAGAATCCTCTGCCAACCGGATAGCAGGTGACACTGTTCTTCAGATGGGGTCTCCAATTACGCTGAATCCAATCATCCGTGGTTTTGGGAGAGGGCCAAAGCCCCATCAACTGGCCAACCAGGCCTCTTTCAGCTAGTGCCAGGGTGATTTTAATGGAATGCTCCTCAGGCAAAGCAATTTCTGGGATTGAGTCAAGTTTTTTAACAAATTTCGGGGCGTCTTTGGATGCCAGATTCTTTCTAGAAGGAGCTAACAGCCTGCTGAAGGCGTCTGCTGCAGAAAGAGAGGAGGAGGGAGGGGGATCCCCTCCCCCTGGACCAGCCATGGCGGCGGGCTAGAGCAGAACGAAACCCTAGAGGAGGGCAGCGCGCAGCCTATCGGGCGTCTTCAGATCGCAGCTAAAGAATCGATCAATATGTTGTTACCATCTTTTCCATCCTATTTTTAATGTTGGTATCCATGCTAAATTTCTTGACCACTTATTATGTTTTTACAAAGCAACAACAAAGCTAAATAAAATATCATCACTTTATTTATTTTTATAATTTTAATATTTGCATAAAAACTTAAAAGTATCATAACTTAAATTCTTAATAAAATAATCATTAAATATATATTTTTAATTAAAATATTAAATTTAGTTAAAAAAAAAACACATACATTTTAATAAAATACTCATTGTATTAAATTTTTTAATTTATTTTGTTAAAACATTCTTTATAAAATACTCATTTAATATATTTCTTTTAATTTTGCAAATAAATTTTAATAAATATTACTGATTAGCAATTTCGTCTGTCCAAGATAGAAGAGTTCATGTGTAAAAAATGAATGGTGGAGTAACATGTATGAATTGTATCGACGTTGTAATGAATAAAGCATTTATTTGAATCGTATCGTATTCGTATCGTATTGTTCATTCCGTTCAAAATAATTCTCTTTGCCCTTTTTTTTCTGGACCTACATGGCGCAAAAAATCATTCATGCATCATACAATGCGAAAACAATGATTGTAATGGTAAGAAAAAACATACCAAAAAATAGGAAAGATTGAACATCTAGTGTCATCTTTTACTCTCTCCCTAATAATTTTAAATAAGTTCGTTATATAAAATAGATTAATCCATTTATTTCTCTTCAGTATCAAATTTCAATATTAAAACAAATAAGTTTTAATAAAATACTTCATTTTATTAAATTTTTTAATATATTTTGTTCAAAAATTCTTAGTACAATACTCATTTAATATATTTATTTTAATTTTGTATTTTCTAATATATTTTGTTCAAAAATTCTTAATAAAATACTCATTTAATATATTTATTTTAATTTTACGAATAAATTTTAATAAAATATTTACTGTATTAATATTTTTAAGATAATTTAAAATTTTAAAAATATTTTGTTTTATTTTAAAATATATATATATTTAATATGTTCTTGAGTGATCCTCTTTATTTGCTAATAACTTCAAGTCCTTGCTAATAGTGTGCTTGTATTTCTATGTTGGTATAGCCATTAGGTAATTCCCTTAAGTGATCATCTTTATTTGTTAATAACTTTATGTCCCTGCTAATAGTGTGCTTGTATTTCTATGTAGCATGGTCATTAGGTAATTCCCCCACTTCACAAATGGGATATTACACCCGATTCGAGCCCTAGGGTTATAGTGGTAGCGAATTTGGATCTGAGATAGTTGTTAATTCTTGTAGTATATATAATAATAATAATAATAATAATAATAACAATTTAAAAATGTATATATCTTTTTAATAAAAATAATTAAAAAAAAAAACTTTTTTAATAGCATTATATATGGCATGGTCATTAGGTAATTCCCCTACTTCATAAACCGGATATTACATATTACACCCAATTCAAGCCCTCTGAATGCACTTAAGGTTATAGTGGTAGCGAGTTTGGATCCAAGATAGTTGTTAATTCTTATAGTCAAATAAATAAATATATATATAATAAATTTTTTAAAAATGTATATATATTTTTAATAAAAATAATTAAAAAAAAACTTTTTTAATAGCATTTAATTTTTGTTATGTAAATTTTATATTTTCAAAAAAAATCACTTTTAATGAAATTTCATTTTTTTATAAATTTTTTTATTTCAAATTCCATTTTAAATATTTTAATTATTATTTTTATATTTATTAATCTAATGTTTTTTATGATGATGGTGGTTACATTTTCTTTTCAAATTTAAAAAAAATAATTAAAAAATAATAATTAAAAAAAATTAATTTTGTTAATTAAAAATTTATGTATTTTTTAAGTTTTTTGAAAAATATTATTGTATATTTTTAAATAATATTGGTTTTTAGAATTATATTACAAATTCTTCATAAAATATTTATTAAATACATATTTTTTAATAAAAAAATTAAGCTTTTTTTAGTTAATAAATTAATATTGTAATAATATTTTTTAAATATATTTATTTTAATTAAATATTAAAATATTAAATTTATTATAAGTTTAAATTTTTTAATATATTTTTTTATTAAGAATTATATTTAGAAAAACTTTAGAACTTTCTCCATCATATTTTAACATTTATATCTATGTTAAATTTTTGACCAATTATTATATTTTTAATCAAGATATTAGAATGATTTGTAAATTTGGATATATCGAATGTACTTGTTTTTCTGGCGAGGAGCTCAAGGCCAAGGCCCTACCAAAAAAATACCTTGAAATTACAAATACTAAGTGATAAATGTAGGAGACATAAGGATTAGACGCAACTTAACAACGGGAAACTAAAACCACTACGGTTAAAAACAAATGGTTAGGGAACCATAATTCGAGGACGTAATCTTACATATCATTCGATCATGGTATTGTTAGAGGTAAGAACTCGCCCTATGAGGGATTCCTACTTAGCTGGATTTATTCTAGCCAAGATATTACAGCCTAATTACACGATTTAAGCCATGATAAGAGGAGATTTTTCAATCATCTTAGCTTCGACTTAAAAGAGTCGAATGATAACAAATTTTAAGAAACAACAATAAGGAGAAAATAGCAAGGTACTAAATCTTTAAGGGACTACCAGTCGCAGAAATTTCAATGCCTCTATACGACCCTACCTTGAATAATAACAATGGTGTTATACCATCTGAAATAGATGATGATATATATATATATATATATATATACACAAAGAAAATGATACAAGGTCATTTGTTATCTGAAATAGATGATGATATATAATATAAGGTCATTTGTTGGAGCACTACTTTAATCCTTGTTTGTAGTTAGTATTAAAGAGAGGGGATTTATTCCTTCCTTAAGGGAAATCTACCCCCTTTAATAATCCACGATACTAGGGTGTCTTTCGGCAGCATTCCATTGACATGATGGAGCAATAAATATTACATTTATGTTGGACAGCATAGAAAATGGAATTTTTTCACTGAAGTACCCACGATAATTTTGGATGGTGGTTGAGAGCACTCCACGCGTGT
This sequence comes from Pseudotsuga menziesii, assembly GCA_001517045.1. NCBI lineage: Eukaryota > Viridiplantae > Streptophyta > Pinopsida > Pinales > Pinaceae > Pseudotsuga > Pseudotsuga menziesii. The sequence continues at coordinate 54,506 of LPNX010328075.1, read as the reverse complement.
GAAGAGGTATTTATGACTAACGGATAGATGCTTTATCGAGGACTGCATTCAGAGGGAGAATCCTACCCTGCAGGTCAGACAGCCCCACGCTTTTAGTAGGGTAGAATGTTGAGCATTAGGGGGGGAAAATGATCCCGACATTTTGTTTTTGAAAGACATGTAAGTGCCTACAAGGGGGATCTCTGAAATTTGATGAGGTAAAAACCTCCTCAAGAATGGTTTTGGGGCATTGTGAAAGTAGGGGGAAGGAGAGAATTTTTTTTTGGCAAAAGCGGAATGATGGGGCAAGAGCCCAGTACTGCAAACCATTGGCCATTCTTCTGTGCATTCAGCCTGGACTAACAGGGAGCCATTCGTAGTTTGGTGCGGTACAGACATGAGGCATGGTATACATGGTGATCTCGCGTTTTTGCCTTATGATGCTTAATCAGAACCGAGGTAGGAATGGAGATCACCACTTCCTGCCTTGAACAGTATACAAAATATGAAGGTATGAACCTGATCTCTATCTGCTTGCACTAAAGGATAGACAGGTCAGTTCACACATAAACTGTGTTCTTTATTTGATAGGGATTGGTTACGTGTGTTTCCACATCCCACCCTGCCTGCGTTCTGAATGATAACTACTTTTGAGATATTTGTATTTGAACTTTCTCAATACCTAAGATAGGCATCGGTTTGAGAAATAACCCGATCTTATATTTATGCTTGCGTTTGAACAATTTCAATATCTTAGGTATGCCTGCGTTTGAGAAATAACGAGACCTGAGATATGCCTGTTTTGGCCAATAGCCCGATCGAAGATGGTTACCTCTGCCTGCGTTTGAACAATAAAAAGATCTGAGTTTTGTTCCTATTAAACCTCTGATCCATTACGTTTTCTTTTTCCTTTGGAAATCTACAATAGATGATTTGAATAGCCTTTGATCCCATGTGTTGCCATTGGGATCTCGAAGACACGATTTAATAACCTCCAATGTGTTTCCATGGACGATACAAACTATATGACTTTTGTTTTGGGTTCGCGTGGGTTGATCTGCCGTGGCTTGGGTGATTTGGATCGATTGGTGGCTGGGTCGAATGGACCGGTTGGTGGCTTGACATTCTTTAGAATCGTAGCGATTGATTTTTCTTTCATTACTGTGCTTTGATCCACGACTGGTAAACTCTTTTGGATCATGGACTGAGCTTTTATATGATATTTTTCGAAAATCTTATAAATATATTATGTGCATGAATTTACAGGGTTTACTATTGGGCACCTACGTTTCTTTTTAGCTATTTTGCTCCCGCTGAATTATAAACTTTGGATCATCATATTCTATGTATGTATGATTTCTTTTTAGCAGATCCACTGACCCTAGTTATTCTCTGAATCACCTTCGCCGAAATGCCCCTACAAAACCACAACAAAGCCTCGCTGGAAAGGAGGTAGGCGTGGTGAATTGTTAGGATCTAGCTGGCCTGTGTCACAGACAGCCCAGAGACGCTGTCATGTATCCCACAGTAATTGATTCTTTGCCACTTACCAGTTAATCAATTTAAAGATGTTAAAGCCGGCAACGTCCACTTTTTGTCAAGGCACACAAGGTTAGGTTAATGAGGTTTACCGTATTTTGACAAGGAACTACCTACTTATATATATGGATAATAGTGTGAACATATACTTTTATTGTATGCAGGCTTATGTTTTGTCCTTATAGATGAGTCTAGTTAATGTAGGCAAGTCTAGTTAAGAGTCCGGACTTACCAAGGACTGTGGATTCCTAGCTTGCATTAAAAGGTGCTCAATAGAAGCAAATGATAGGAATACAGAAAAGCTCTGTGAGAGGGAGAGCTGAAGTAAGTTGTGTAGCAATTGAACTATTGCGGTTTGTATGGCAACGGATTGGTTGCGGTCTGTAATAAGCTTTTAAAAATAAATATTGCATTCAACCCCGAGTTTGGGGCGAACCATGTACTCCTGTGTCTCTTTCTTATTGCGCCTCATGTTGTTTACCTCATATTGTTATCTCATGTTGTTTATCTTTTTGAATACTAGGGTAGCCTCATGTTGTTTACCTCATATTGTTATCTCATGTTGTTTATCTTTTTGAATCCTAGGGTGTTGTGACTAAATATTTTACTTTCTGTATGTTATTTTTGTACTTATGATCATGTTCTGCAAATGGAGGGCGATGCTGTAAAAGATAATCAAATGTTATCGTTATCCTAATGTTCTATGGTAGTCATAGTAAGAAATTTGTAGGCACTAGGATGATGACACTTGTGGTTATGAATAATAACTTAGAGGATTTACATTACAGAAAAATTCTTGAATGATTTGTTTTACAGTGCCCGTGGTTTAGACATTATCAAATTTTGATTGAACATATTTTATATGAAATGCCATGCAAAGCTGTACCGCTAACAAGTTTGACCCATTTTAGTTACAGCGAAGCAAAACATTTACCCTTTTTCACACTTACTATTTTGAGTTATAAGGGGTATGTTACATTATGCACACATGACTTCTAAGTAAATTACTTTATTTGTTAAAAACAAGATATTTTTAAAAATGTCAGTTCTTTAATCAATCAAATAAGCAAAGTATGCAAAAAATACATAATCATACATTGGATGGAAAATTTGTAAAGGAAGAGATTAGTACCCTTAATTTTCAAAAATCACAACTTCTACAAAAATTAGTTAATTTGTTAAAAAGCAAGAGATTAGTATGCACTTTATACATAATCATAGATTTTTATAGTTTGTGGATGAAATTCATAAGAGGAATAGATTGGTTCCCCTAATTTTTAAAGTTCAAGACTTCTAAAAAAATTATGTTATCTCTTAAAAGACATGACTTTCAAAAACACCATTTATGTAATAAATAGAATCCACATAGTATGGAAATTCTACATGATCACACGTTTTATACATTGTTCATGCACTTGGTAAGAGGAATAACTTTGTTACTCTTGTTTTTAAAATCATATCCTCTAAAAAAACATTTCTTAAAAAGAAAGACATTTAAAAAATGTCATTTACTTAATAAATAGAATCAACAAACTGTGTAGATTGTATATAATGGCCCCTTTTTATATATTGTGCATGCAATTGGTAAGAGGAAGAGCTTAGTGCCCCTTCTTTTAAAATGTTACGATTTCTAAAAAAGTCACTTTATTTCTTAAAAACAATACATTGAAAAAAAATGGCATTTGTTTAATAAATCGAATAAACAACTTTTGCACATTCTACATGATCACACACTTTTATAGATTCCACATGTGATTGGAAAGAGAAAAATCTTAATACCCCTGTTTTTAAAAATCATGACTTCAAAAAAACAAATTTTATTTCTTTAAAAAACATGACTTTTTGAAAAACGTCATTTGTTTAATAATATGGACCAACAAAGTATGCAAATTCTACATGATCACATATTTTTATAAATTACACTCACAATTGGTATGAGTAACATATTAGTACCCTTTTTTAAACATGTTTTCTATGGAAAATTACATTATTTTTGAAAGAAAAAAAAACATGACTTTTTATCAAACTCCATTTGTTTATTAAATCAACTTAACAAAGTATGTATATTTGTACATAATTTAACCTTTAAATGCATTGTGCAAACAGTTGTAATCATGAAGAGCTTAGTACCACTTCTTTTAAAAATCCTTCTAAAAAAATAACTTTATTTCTTAAAAAACATTATTTAAAAAAAATAACATATCTTTAATAAATCAAATAAACAAAGTATGCACATTCTACATAATAGCACCTTTCAATACAATGTGCACATAGATGGTAAAAACATGAGCTTAGTACCCCTTCTTTTTAAAAATGATGACTTTTAAAAACATTACTTTATCTCTTTAAAAAACTAAATTTTGAAAACAACATTTGTTTAATAAATCAAATAAGAAAAGTATGCACATTCTACATTATCGCATCTTTCTATAGGTTGTGCACTCAATTATTACGAGGAATAACTTACTATCACTCATGTTTTAAAAATCGTGACTTCTAAAACAATAACTTTATTTCTTAAAAAACACATTTTTTTTTAAAACCCCCATTTGTTTAATAAATAGAATAAGCAAAGTATGCAATTTTATAAATAATCACACATTTTTGTAAATTGCGAACAAAATTAGTAAGTGAAATAGTTTAATACCCCCCATTTTTAAAAATCATGACTAATAAAACATATACTTTAATTCTTAAAAAACACAAGTTTTAAAATAACGCCATTTAATTAATAAGTTGAATAAACAAATTATGAAAATTCTATTTGACAACAAATTTTTATTGGTTACACACACAATTAGTAAGAGGAATAGCGTACTACCCCTCATTTTAAAAAATCAGAACATCTAAAAAAATTAGTTAATTCATAACAAAAACAAGAAGTTACAAAAAAATGCCATTTATTTGATAAATTGAATCAACAAAGTATTCACATTCTACATGATCACACCTTTTTATACATTGTTCATGCAATTAATAACAGGAATATATTAGTATCCCTCATTTTTTAAAATCATAACTCATAAAATATTTACTTTATTTCTTAAAGAATGAATTTTTGAAAAAATGTTATATATGTAATAAATGGAATAAACAAATTTTGCACATGCTACACAATATCACCTTTTTAAACATTGTGCACACAGTTGGTAAGAGGAAGATCTTGGCACCCCTCGTTTTTAAAACGGGCATTTTCTAAAATGCCATTTATTTAATAAATGGATTCAAGAAAGTATCTACATTCTACATAATGGAATATTTTTATTCATTGTGTACGCAATTGCTAAGAGTTAGATTTTAGTGTCCCTTCTTTTAAAAAATCACATATTCTAAGAAATTATTGTATTTTAGTGTCCCTTCTTTTTAAAAATCACGTATTCTAAAACAAATACTTTAATTCTTAAAAAAACACAACTTTTTAAATAACACCATTTTATTAATAAGTTGATTAAACAAGGTATGAAAATTATACTAGATCACAAATTTTTATAGGTTGCACACATATTTGGTAAGAGGAATAGTGTAGTACTCCTCATTTTGAAAAATCACATCTAAAAAAAAATAATTCATAAAAAACAAGAATTTTTTTAAAACTCCATTTATTTAAAAAATTGAATCAACAAAGTATTCACATTTTACATGATCGCACCTTTTTTATACATTGTTCATGTAATTAGTAAGAAGAATATATTAGTATCCCTAATTTTTTAAAATCATGACTCATAAAACAATTACTCTATTTCTTAAAAAACATAATTTTTTTAAATGTTATATATTTAATAAATAGAATAAACTAATTTTGCACATGCTACACAATCTCACATTTTTATACATTTTGTACACAGTTGGTAAGAGGAAGATCTTGGCACCACTCGTTTTTAAAAATGGCATTTACTTAATCAATTCAATCAAGAAAGTATCTGCATTCTACATAATGGAACCTTTTTGTACATTGTGCATGCAATTGGTAAGAGTAGAGTTTAGTGTCCCTTCTTTTTAAATATCACATATTCTAAGAAATTACTTTATTTCTTAAAAAATAAGAATTTCTAGAAAACGTCATTTATTTATTGATTCAAATCAACAAAATATGAACCTTATACATGATCACACAATTTTATAGGTTGTGCATGCAATTGTCAAGAGGAATAGATTTGTACCCCTAGTGTTCTCTAAATATATTATTTGCTTCTTAAAAGCAAGACTTTTTAAAAAACACCATTTTTTTAATAATTTGAATCAACAAAGTATGCGCATTATTCATAATCTAGTAGTTTTATACATTGTGCACACAATTTGTAGGAGGAAGAGCATAGTACCCCATATTTCTAAAAATCATGACTTAATATTTGTTTTCCTTTCTTTCTTAAATAACATGACTTAAAAAAATGCATCTGTTTAACCAATCAAATAGAAAAAGTATGCACATTTTATGCATTGTGCATGTTATTGTTAAAAGGAACAACTTAGTACGTGTTGTTTTTAAAAATCACAGCTTATAAACAAATTAGTTTATTTCTTAAAAAAAACAAGACTTTTTAAGAAATTCCATTTGTTTACTAAATCGAATAAACAAAGTAAGAAGATTTTACATGATCGCACATTTCTATAGGTTGCACACGCAATTGGTAAGTGGAATGTATTAGTACCCCTTGTTTTAAAAAGTATAAACTTCTATATCTATCTATCTATCTATCTATCTATCTATCTATCTATCTATCTATCTATCTATCTATCTATCTATCTATATATATATATATATATATATATATATATATATATATTAAAACACAAATTTTAAAAAATGACACATGTTTAACAATTTGAATGAACAAGATTTATGATTGATTATTTTTTTTAGCTCTCACGCTCCTGGCTCCTGCGTGAGCTGCTAGGGCTGCGCGGTTTGACCTGCGGCCTCCATGGCTGCGCCTGGGGGAGGGAATTCCCCTCCCTCCACCCCTCTCTCTGATGAAGATGCCTTCAAGAGGCTTGTCACGGCTGCCGGAAAGAAGCCATCAGCTCCTCCGATCCCGAAATTCATCAAAAAACTGGAGGCAATACCTGAAATCAGCCTGCCAGTGGAAAAACCCATCAAGATAGCATTGGCCTTGGCGGATCGTGGGTTGGTTGGACAGTTCATGGGCTTGTGGCCCTCCACAAGAACAACGGATGATTGGATACAAAGAAACTGGAGGCCCCAACTGAAGCAAAGCGTCACTTGCTACCCGGTGGGCAGAGGCTTCTACATTTTTGAATTCATCTCCAAACACGACCAAGACCTCATCTTCAGGAACGGCCCTTACTTCATGGGGTCTCAAGGTCTGTACCTCAATCGCTGGACCCCGGACTTTGACCCGAATATAGATGCCCCCAAGGAGGTCCCTGTATGGGTCCGTCTCCCTAATCTTCCAGCGCACTGTTGGAACTCAGAATCGCTGGAAAAAATAGGTAACGGGCTTGGCCGGTACATTGATAAAGCAGATCCCAAGGGCCAATATTCCTGTGCCAGAATCTGCGTCGAGGTGAATCTTGAGGCCCGGCTACCAGAAGCAATCAAGATCTCGGTGGGTGACTGGCACGACTATCAACAGCTGGACTATGAACAGCTGCCCTTCAAATGCAGACTCTGCCATGAACATGGCCACTTCCAAAGAAATTGCCCCAAAAATCAACAAGGAAATGATACAGAAGGATGGCAAAGGCCTAAAAAAGCAAAAACAGCCCCGAAAATCCAAGAAAAAAGGCAAGGATCCGATCTACAAGTGCCAAGCAGTAAGGAGGATACACCAGAAGGAAGAAACCCCCCACCAATCCTCTCCCAGGAGCACGACACCAACCTACACTCGGCATCTGAAGAAGCCAGCGAAAGCAGAAGAAGCGGGGCCAGACCCATTTCGGCAGACCCAAGCAGATCCGGCGAGGTTCCCTTGCATGCAAGTCCATATCTAACTCCAGTTTTAACTGAGATCATCCGCCCCCAAGTCGCCATGGGAGAGATCTCAAAGATCGCCAGCCAAGAGGAGGATCCCACCAACATAGACTCAGATCAAGGTGGCTTCTCAGATGAATACGCCTCGAAATCCAGTAGCCCACATGCAACGCCGCTAAAGACCAGCAGGGGAAGAAAAAAAAAAAAAAGCATCGAGAAGAAAGATCATTCAGAGATGTAGCCAAAGGATCTCAGAAAACGTTGCCAAATATGATCAGCACCAGATCTAAGCAAGGCCAGCCTTCCAAGGGGGCCTCCCCTTCCAAAAAACTCTAAATGCGGTACATCTCCTGGAACTGTAGGGGTCTAGGCTCAAACCAAAAAGAAGAAGCCCTGAAAGACATCATCAGAATAAACAAGCCGGACGTTCTGCTCATACAGGAGACAAAAATGGAGGACTCAATCCTCTATCAAGTAGGACATGCAATCTGGAAAAAAGGACCCGAGATAGCAATTAGCTCCAAAGGTGCCTCTGGAGGTATTGCAACATTCTGGGACTCCAAAAAATTTGAACTGATCAAGGAAGAACGCAGCAATCACTGGATCTTAACAAATCTGCTCCATCGAGACTCAGGATAGCAAGTAAGTCTCTTTAATTTATACGTTCCTAATCTTTTTCCTGAAAAACGTAGCTGCTGGGATTCTCTTGAGATGTTTCTTAGCCAGCACAGCCCAAGAAACATTATCATTGCAGGCGATCTCAACGTCACGCTCTCCACTGAAGAAAAGAAAGGGGGCTCCATAGTAAGGGACCACGCTAGAGAATGGGTAGAGGACATTATCCTCCACTGGGACCTGATGGATGTCAAGCCAACCTCTGGGAAGTTTACCTGGTCAAACAAGAGAATGGGTCCTGGCCACATAGCTGCCAGACTTGACAGGTTTCTCATTCATTCGGACTTCCTTTCCTCGGGGTTGTTATCCACTTCCAAAATCCTCCCCAACAGCACCTCGGATCACAGACCGATCCTGCTAGATTTCTCCTCAGACGCTCCTTTGGGCCCCATCCCCTTCCGCTTCAGTCCTCTCTGGCTGCACCAGGACAGCTTCCAGCTAGTAGTATCAAACTCTTGGTCTCTACCGGTGCCGGGGTCTCCCTCCTACACCTGGGAACAGAAAATAAAGAGACTCAAAGCAGATCTAAAGAGCTGGGCCAAACTCCTTTCCACCCCCACCTCCATCAGAATTGCAGCCCAAAAAGCCCTCGAAAAGCACCAGCATGAGATGGACACCGTCCCCTTGTCCAGTGCAATCCTCTCCAAAGAAGTTGACCTCCAAAAGGATTATTTCAAAGCCTGCAGGGTCAAAGAAGAATTCTGGCGCCAGAAGTCCAGAAGCTTGTGGCTAAAGAGTGGAGATAAAAACACAAATTATTTCCATAAACAAGCCGAAGCCCGCAAAGGCTACAAAGCTGTCACTGAAATAAACTTTTGAGGTACCCTGTTAAAAGATCCCAAAGAAATAAAGAAAGCTGCCTTCCTCTCCTTCAAAGATCTTTTTTCTGCCCCTGAGGACAGCCCTTTAAACCCCATGGATCACCCCTTCGACCTCATCCTGTCCTTAATTCAAGAGGCTGACAACCTCCTCCTCACAGCTCCCATCTCCTTAAAAGAATTAAAAAGAGCCCTGTTCAGAATGAAGCCTGATAGTGCCCCCGGCCCCGATGCTTTCTCAGCCATTTTTTACACCAGCTGCTGGGACATAATCAAACTAGACCTGCTAAGGATGGTAAGGAATTCCCAAGCAACTTGCAAGATAGGTGGAAGCACAAACTCTGCCTTCCTCACCCTTATCCCGAAAGAAAAAGGGGCAACTTCCTTCACCAGATTTCGGCCAATCTCCCTTTGCAATCTCAGCTACAAGATTATAACCAAAATCATTGCCAATAGACTCAAAAAAATCCTCCCCAGAGTCATCCCGGAGAACCAAGGTGGGTTCATAAAAGGCAGGAAGATCCAAGACAATATTATTCTTGTTCAAGAGGCCATTCATACTAGTTACCAGAACAAAGAAGAAGGAATGGTGATAAAACTGGATTTATCCAACGCCTTTGACATGGTAAGACACGACTTCCTCTTCCTAGTCATGGGCAAAATGGGATTCTCCACTCACTTTATCAACTGGGTTCAAGGCTGCATCAGTTCTCCCTGGATTGCCCCTCTAGTCAATGGCAGATCCACTGGCTTTTTCCAAGCATCCAGAGGACTCCGGCAAGGATGCCCCTTATCACCACTCCTCTATGCAATTCAGGCATCTGTTCTTAGCTTCCAGTTATCATTCAGAAACTAGGAAAATACTCTCCCAGGACTCCGGCTGGCTCCAAGGGTTAAAAATATAAACCACGCCCAGTTCATGGACGACATGATCCTTCTAGGTGGAGCTAGCGTCTTCATGGCTAGACAGTTCAAAAATGAGCTAGATCTCTATAATCAGATCTCAGGAAGCAGAATCAATCCTCAAAAAAGCAAGGTCTATAGCTGGAACTGCTCAGGAAAAGAACTAGGGGATATAGCCAGACTGCTGGGCATGGAAGCTGTACATGCCTGGGACTCCTTCACCTATATTGGAGCTCCAATCTTTAAGAAAGGTTCAAAGGCTAGCCACTGGGCTCCAATCATTGATAAAATCAAGAATCGAATCCACAATTGGGGCGCCAACTGGTTAAATCCAGCAGGCAAAACAATCCTGCTAAAATTGGTGCTTATGAGCATTCCAGTTTACCAAAACTCTATTCTGCTTGCGCCAGCCTCCATCCTGAAAAAAATGGATTCAATGATTAAAAAGTTTCTGTGGGAAGGAGGCAAGGGGAACCTCCATCGTCTACACCTGGTGAGTTGGAACAAAATTCAAAAGCCTTATAAGGAAGGAGGTCTGCAGGTAAGGGACCTGGCAAAACAAAACCTGGCCATGGGGGCCAAAATGATATGGAGTCTGATCGACGGAAAAGACAGTTGGTGCAGCAAAGTCCTAAGGAAGAAATACTTCAACAGTGGAAGGCAGCGATGTCTGGATAAGCCAATCCTCCACAAGTTAGGCTCCCCAATCTTCAAGCTCTGTCTTAAAGCACTGCCTTTATTCCAACCAAATCTCTATTGGATCCCCGGAAACGGAAAGAAAATAAATCTGTGGGAGGACGCCATCATGGGAGATCAGCCGATAAATCAAAATCCAGGGATAAAAAACATCAGGGACTGGGCCCAAAACAACAACTTAATCACCCTGTGGGACATCTCTAGCTGGGAAGAAGACGAAGGAAACATTTGGAAGGCGTGGCAATTTGACAACATCCCCAATTGGTTAAATGCCGAAAAGGACAGTCTAATGCACCTCCTCCAAGGGAAAGCGCCAACTGCAAAGAACATGCCGGACAAAAGAGGGTGGGGCCAGCGTTCTGGTAAATATTCCGCCAATGAAGGTTACAAAGTCCTCCTTTCTCTGCCTCACGTCGCCCCCAACCCAGCCAGATGGAATTTCATTTGGAATTTCCCGTTCATGCCAAAAATAGACTTCTTTTGTTGGACTGTTGCACATAAAAGTATCCTGACTGGGGAAAACTTAAAAATCAGAGGCATGGAGGGGCCTTCCAGATGTCGCCTATGTTGCTCAGATGAAGAAACGATGGACCACCTCCTGCTAAACTGCCCATTCTCCCAAGAAGTTTGGTCAGAGGTCCTCCTCCTTAATTTAGAAGACCTTGATGTTCCCCACAACATCCCCGACCTGTTTGCCACGTGGGCCTCCAGCTCTCCTTTTGACCTTCATAAAAAAGACCTTCTCAAATCTATTTGGATATGGGCCCCCAAAGCTATCTGCTGGAAGCTATGGTTGGAGCGCAATAACCGAATCTTCAGGGACAAAAAAATTTCTAGCATCAAGATTGCAATCAATTGCAAAGCCCTCCTGGGGGAGTTAGTGACAGCCAAGAGCAACCTAAAGAACTCCAAAGACTTGGATCCTCAAGAAAGTAGATGGCAATCCCAATTTAAGTTCCCGGAGCCCACGCCCAACATCCTCACTGCAAAAAAGGCTATCTGGGAAATCCGGCTTGAAGAAAATGATTTCCTAATGTGGAGATCTTCTCTAAAAGATAACACGTTGTTCTTCGATGGAGCCTCCAAAGGCAATCCAGGTCGAGCAGGAGGAGGAGGGATCCTCCTTTCAAGTGAGAACTCCGTCCTAGCCAACTATGCTTGGGGGCTAGGCATAATGTCCAACAACATGGCCGAGGTGCTGGCACTCTGGCAAGGCCTCAAGCTTGCCCATGAGCGGAATTTAAACTCACTGGTGGTGTTTGGGGATTCCAAGCTAATCCTCAATTCTATGGTCTCAAAAACTCTACCGTCCAATATTTTCTTAGCAGCTATAATTAAAAAAATCCTTCTGGTTGTCTCAAAATTCCAGGTAATTAGCTTTTATCATATTCTTCATGGCCTCAATGGCAAGGCTGACATGGAGGCCAACAGAGCATCCTTGCTGGAGCAAAGCGTGTTGGAGGTTAGTGACAGAGAATCCATTTGCAATATTCCCTAAATCGCAGAGGTCAGAGATACATTCTGAAGCAAATCTTTAGTACTGGAGTAAGATGCTCTCAGGATTTTGACTTGATCTTCTAAGATACAGTCATTACTCCCATCAAGTGCTCTGCAGATTCGACTCCCAGCCTCAGCTTATCGTGATCGTGATCTCCAGCTATTAATTCGGGCCTCTCCTGTTCCAGATGCCCGGCCTGCTGCTCATCTCTGCGTTCTATGTTTTCTGAAGATCGAAGATTGAAGCCCACTCAGAATCGCGAGGCCCTCCTGATCTACGCGACCCCCAGCTCGTCCCCATGGACTCCGTAGGATCCTCCAACAATGCACAGACGGTGGAAGAGCGTCTGGATGAACTCCAACAGTCTTTGGATGCCCTAAAATTGAAGACTGATAATCAAGAAGTGAAAGGTCACAACCAGTGGAAAGCATTCGCCACTGATCTGAGCACACTCAAGAAGGATCTCAAAGACTCCAAAGGCGAGCTGAACTACTACAAAGATGTGGTCTTCACAGAGTTCAAAGATGCAGCCAACACCACCGGCAACTTCGGCAATCGAATCACAGCTCTGGAAGCAGCAGTAAAAAGGATCCTGGAGAAGTTCAATTAGTTCTGCCTGCTCTCTTCTCTTAGCTCTCTTCCTCTTGATGTATTGTTAGTTTCAGGTCTGGTCCTTCAGGTTCTATCTCTGCAATTTCTTCCTCAAGTATGCTTTATGTCTTCTTCAGTCCTTGTTGGGCAGCTTGGGTTCACTCTCTTCTCAAGAGCCCGAGCTCCTGGTTTATGTAAAAAAGCACCCGGTGGCTTATTCACCGGTTATCAATCAAACTTCCCCCCTATTACAGTCTAAAAAAAAAACAATTTGAATGAACAAAATATGCACATTTGGCATGATTGCACCTTTTTATACGTTGTGCACACAATTGATATCACGAATATCTTAGTACCCCTATTTTTATAAAATCATGTTTAAAAAAATACTTTATTTATTAAGAAACATGATTTAAAACAAAATTGACATTTCTTTAATAAATCAAATAAAGGAGTATGCACATTCTACATAATCACACCTTTCTAATAAGAGGAAGAGTTTAGTACCCTGCATTTTTAAAAGTCGTGACTTGTAAAAAAATTACATTATTTCCTAAAAACAAGTCTTTTAAAAAAACACCGTTTGTTTAATAAATCAAATAAACCAAGTTTGTGCATTATACAAATTTATCACACCCTTGTATAGGTTGTGCCCACAATTGGTAAGCCAAATAACTTACTACCACTCATTTTTAAAAATCAGGACTTCTAAAGAAATTACTTTATTTGTTAAAAACAAGAGTTTTTTAAAATTGTCAGTTATTTAATTAATCAAATAAACAAAGTATGCACACTATACATAATCACACATTTTCATACGAAATTAGTTTACTTCCTAAAAACGAAGACATTTTAAAAAACTCATTTCTTTAATAAATGGAATAAAGAAAGTATGCACTTTATACTTCATCGTAGATTTTTATAGTTTGCGGATGAAATTCATAAGAGGAATAGATTGGTACCCCTCATTTTTAAACTTTACAACTTCTAAGAAAATATTTGATATCTTAAAAGATATGAATTTCAAAAACATCATATATTTAATAAATCGAATCCACATAGTATGGAAATTTTACATGATCACACGTTTTTATACATTGTTTATGCAATTTGTAAGACAAATAACTTTGTAACACTTGTTTTTAAAAACCATGTGTAATATCTCGAATTTTGGACCTAACACTTATAGGCATGTGCCTATTTATTATGATGATTATCTTAATGTTTTATTTTTATATCGGGTCAAAGACCCCACTGCATATGAACATGATGATTTTTTTTATATATTGGGCGTAAGCCAATTATCGATGATATATGTATATGCTTGCTTGTGTTGGGTGTGGGCCCTGAAGCACATGATTGATGAGATGTTTTGTGTTGAGCGAGGAGCTCTGGAGCACTTGAGTGATTGATGATTTGTGCAGAGCGAGAAGCTATGGAGCACATGAGTACTTACCTTTGTGTTGAGCAAGAAGCTCTGGAACACATGAAAAGATAATTGGATGTGTTAGGCATAAGCCCTGGAGCCTTCCATGTTGATGTTGATCATAAGCTTTGGAGCATCGGATCCTTGGCCATTGTATCCCTAGTTGTATCATACAAGTACATCCTAGCATTAGTGTTGAGTGAAGAGCTCTGGAATTGCACTGAATTGTAACTCCCTGTTAAAGCGTTGAGTATGGGCTCTAGTAAGTGCTAGGGATTACTAAAAAGAATTTAATAACTTCCGAGTGAAAACGACTCGAGGAAAAATATTGATCTCATCATACTTATTTATAAGTGATTAAATGAAATTTTGAATTTCTATATTCTCATCAAAGTACTAAAGAGCTACCACATTATACGAGGGAAATCCAACATGAAAGGATGTTTAGAGTTGCCAAGCCTAGTAGACTTAAACCATCTACCTAGTTGACCTTAATGAAGAAGTGTCATTAAGTCTAGGCATCATGGTATATGATGCCTGAAGACAAATGTTAACAAATGTTATATGATTATGTACTTTATACGTGGTATGTATAAAGAGTTAAATATAATTATAATATTAATGATGAAAGAAAAAATAAAAGCTCCATCCAATTATTATTTATTATGTAAAGATAATAAATAATCCAAAACCTAAAAAGTCTAACTAGGAACTAGTAGAAAGTTCCAAAGTTAAAATATTAATAATTAACCAAAGTAATTGAAAAGGGTTAAATCAAGAAACCAAGGTTTCTTGATTTAACTGTCCCTTTGACTGAAAAGTCTGTCTATAAAGACTCAAGCCAAGGAAAGGCTTGGGGTTCTGATCTATCATTAGAGGAGTCATTTTTCTTCCTGTTTGCTCTCAAGTAAATTCTTGGAGAACATTTTCCTGGAAGGAACAAGGAGAACTGATCCACATCTGATATACCATATAGGAAACCCTACCTTAGGAGCTCTAAACTACTTGCATGTTGGATTCCAGCTCGGGGGGATCCGAATTAAAACCAGGAATGATTCTGGGTCATGGTTGGGTGGAACGTGGTAGTTTCCAAGTGATTTGGTCATCAAAACAAAGGTTAGATTTGTCTTAATTGTTTAATGTTGGTTATTTAAAGTGTGCAGGTTCATCCATTAAAGGAGCTTCAGAAAATTACAGGTATGAATTCTTAGTATGTCAAGTTCATTTCTAACATAGAAGTTTGCTGCTTTAGGTAAAGGTTCATATTTTATTTCTAACCTAGAAATGATTGTCCTGTCTATATCTTATAGGGTTTACATTTCTTAAATTGTAACCCTAGGCTTCAAATTATACCTCATGTTGTATTCACCTGGGTTTGTTCAATTAAGTTAGTTTCTGTATTTATCTTCATTACTTAAACTTGATTTAATGAAAACTAGGTTTTGTTCCTAATTACTATATAGCTGTACATTTAACATTACTTATTCTACTGACATATTCCATTTGTCAGTAGAGATATGTTATAGATTAAAATAGATTAATCTTAGAAACAAGATTTANACCTTTCAAGGTCTGTCTCATTGAATACAAACTAAATAGTAAATCATTCCATTAAATAACAACATTATAATTAAATGAGCAAGAAGTGTCATGACCATCCTTTTGGTCCTAGATTCGGATCTCTGTTCACATCTAAATACACAGTCCTAGTGTTAAAAGAAATAATGTCATAATTACATGCACAAGTATTTCAAAGGTCCCATATAATAAAGCTCATAAACATTATTTATAAACTAACCAAACATTTAAAACAAATTAAGAACCTCTGTAATTAAAAATAGAGGTCATGACTTCGACCTTGTGGGTTCACAAACCCCAAGTCGCAGGCCTCAATAAACAACCATTTCATATATGCATAAACAATAACCAAAATTACATAACATACATCTCATTCCATTTAATGAATTAAACACTATATCATACACAGGAAATCATTTCATGTATTACACATATTGAAATCGTATCACGGTTCCAAATAACTACAATGGGGACAGGAATTGAGTCCTGTGGGAATACAAGCCCAACCCTCGTCCATATCAAATATACAACTCATTACATCAACCACGGACAGGGTTTCAACCCAATACAACAAAGTATGCAGGCTACATTAATAAAATCAACACTATTAAAATAACAACCCAATACTTCGCTACAGCAAATTGTGAGGCTTATGCTTATGCCCTTGCTCTGTAAGCATGGCCTCGGCCTTAATCATCTAAAATCCACAAAGTCCCTTTTAACAGTCTAACTACAACAATGGGCCATCGTGGGCTTACACCCCTGGCATATATATATAATCCACATTATTTACTAAGCCCACGAAATCATTAAACAGTAAAACAACCATCTGAAGCTATGTGCAGCATTCACCCAAGCCACGACATGCCAAATAAAAATACACAGTATGGATATAATCAACAAACTAACTCTGTTAACGATTTCACCCCACAAGCTAATCAATGAAGTACAAATAGTAATGAAATACATTTGAGCTATCGCAACCACTAAGCGAAAGGCTCAAGCCATATATGGCATGGCCTTACCCCATGCTGTCAAACCTTACAGCCAATTATAAATACTCAACACACAGAACACAAATGAAGGCGTATGCCAGTTTACAAACCATCATAATAAACCATTAACACAGCATAAATTCCATCCACAAGCATAGTATGCATAATAACCATGGACACTTCATAAACATAGAGTATTTACATTATGTACAGCAATTCCATTATCGCAGTCAAGTCCACACAGGCATGTCAATGGGCTATGGCACCATTACAAGAAATGGTGTAGCCCATGGCTCAAAAGCCCCAAATCCATTTATGATTTACATAACCCAAAATTAAATACACAGAGCCTGTGAGAACGCGAGTTTGCTCCATGGCTAATCCACCACACTATTAATTTAAAAACCCAAGTTTGTTCATTACAAAGCCTGAAGGCAGATTCAAACCCCACAGAGAACCCCAAAACCAAACGACAAAACAAAATGCAGATGGGCTAAGAGACAACAAGTGTAAGCTTGTTGGCAAGGCTTACCTTGCACTTCGCTCATAGTCAAATCAATGACAGAGCTTGAGCCACACTACTCTTCCCCCTACCTTGGCACCTGCAACCAACCAGCGAAACCATGAGTTAGAAGTATGGCAATGATAGAAGCTTCAAAACAACATGAAACAATAGGCAACAAAACCCCAAGCGAATATTACCTTCCAAGTATGGAGGTCGCCTCCATTCCCCCTACGTAGAGCCAAGACCAAACCCCAATTGACAAGCGAAATGACCAAACCTTCATGAGCCAAGCCTAAGTTTGGGCTGCCACAAAAACCAAGGTGCATTAATGGCACCAGTTGGTTTCCAACATCAAAGCCAAAAACCCACTTTGCCATAGTTTGAAATCATTACCAAAGATAGTCTCCACTACCATGCAAAAAGTTAAACCCCAATGTATATGGTTCAACCATATGATATGTCGCCACCCTAAATCATATCACAAGGTTAATATATTACAAGATTATGTTTAGTGCATAGTCTAGGTATAGTATGCACAAGTCCAAGGTTTAAGCCACAAGGCATACAACATACCACTTACCACGTTATGAATCTGAGTCGGTAAGGAACCGTAACAACTAGGAGTAGGTCCTTTAGGATCAAGATGTTCAGTAGTCTTTAAATAAGACCATGTCACCAAAGTATGAACTGCATGTGAAATAAAAGAGGTTCCTTAGTTCAAAGAACTAAGTAAGCCTGCAAACAAGTAAATGCCTTTACCTCTCAGACCGTCATAGAAGAACGAGTCATGCCACTCTGCCCACTTTGTTTCCACAAACAAATTTAAGTTAGGACTTTATACATAACAAGTAAGACTATGCAGAAAGGACGAAGCATTTAAATCCAGTAACGACACTTATGCGACACATGTCTAAACATAAGAACTAAGCAGTAAACATCGTAAGCAAAATACATCAATAATAATGACTAAAAGTAAAATGACAGAACGTAAGAACAGCTTACAAATAAACAAGTGGTACATGTAGTGTACGATATAATTCCGCAAGTCGAATAATGTTCCATATAGGTAGTTGTTACTAGCATATTAAAAAAATTATTTTCAATTTTTGGGAACATTACATCATGTCCTCTAAAAAACATTATTTCTTGAAAAACAATACATTTAAAAAACGTCATTTACTTAATAAAAAGAATCAACAAAGTGTGTAAATTCTATATAATGGTACCTTTTTATATATTGTGCATGTAATTGGTAAGAGAAAGAGCTTAGTGCCCCTTGTTTTAGAAAATTACAATTTCTAAAAACGTCACTTTATTTCTTAAAAATAATACTTTGAACAAAAATGTAATTTGTTTAATAAATCGAATAAACAAATTTTACACATTATACATTTTTGCACACTTTTATAGATTCCACATGTGATTGGAAAGAGAAATAACTTAATGCCCCGGTTTTTCAAAATCACGACTTTAGAAAAAATTATTTTATTTCTTTAAAAACATAACTTTTTAAAAACGTCATTTGTTTAATAATCTCGAGCAACAAAGTATGCAAATTCTACATCATCACACATTTTTATACATTGCACTTACGATTGGTATGAGTAACATATTAGTATCCCTATTTTTTTAAATCGCGTTTTCTATGGAAAATTATGTCATATCTAACAAAACATGGCCTTTTATCAAACTCCATTTGTTTATTAAATCAACTTAACAATGCATGCACATTTCTACATAATTTAACCTTTAAATACATTGTGCGCACAATTGTAAACATGAAGAGATTAGTACCACTTCTTTTAAAAATCACGACTTCTAAATACATTACTTTATTTCTTTACAAAACATGATTTAAAAAAATAACATTTTCTTTAATCAATGAAATAAACAAAGTATGCACATTCTACATAATAACATCTTTCAATCCACTGCGCACATAGATGGTAAGAGGAAGATCTTAGTACCCCTTCTTTTTGAAAATCGTGAATTTGAAAAACATTGCTTTATATCTTTAAAAACAAGACTTTAAAAAACACCATTTGTTTAATAAATCAAATAAGCAAAGTATGCACAATCTACATTATCACACCTTTTTATAGGTTGTATACTCAATTCTCAGGAGAAATAACTTACGATAACTCATTTTTTTAAATCGCGATTTCTAAAGCAATTACATTACTTCTTAGAAAACACATCTTTTTTAAAACCCCATTTGTTTTATAAATCAAATAAAAAATGTATGCAATTTTATACATAATCACACCTTTTTGTACATTGCGCACAAAATTAGTAAGAAGAATAGTTCAGTACCCCTCATTTTAAAAAACCATGACTTCTAAAACAAATACTTTAATTCTTAAAAAACACAAGTTTTTAAATAACACCATTTAATTAATAAGTTCAATAAACAAAGTATGAAAATTATACTTGATCAAAAATTTGTATAGGTTGCACACACAATTGGTAAGAGGAATAGCATAGTGCCCCTCATTTTAAGAAATCACATCTAAAAAAATTACTTAACTGATAAAAAAAACAAGAATTTAAAAAAAAATCCATTTATTTAATAAAATGAATAAACAAAGTATTCACATTCTACATGATCACGCCTTTTTATACATTGTTCATGCAATTGGTAAGAGGAATCTATTAGTATCCCTCCTTTTTTAAAATCATGACTCATAAAACAATTACTTTATTTCATAAAAAACATGATTTTTTATAAATGTTATATATATAATAAATGGCATAAAAAAAATTCACATGCTATAGAATCTCACATTTTTTATACATTGTGCACACAGTTGGTAATAGGAATATCTTAGCATCGCTCATTTTAAAAAATGACATTTTCTAAAATGTCATTTATTTAATAAATTGAATCAAGAAAGTATCTATATTCTACATAATGGAACCTTTTCTATACATTGCGCACGCAATTGGTAAGAGTTAGAGTTTAGAGTCCCTTCTTTTTAAAAATAACAGATTGTAAGAAATTACTATATTTTTTTAAAAATAAGTCTTTCTAAAAAATGTCATTTGTTTATTGATTCAAATCAACAAAGTATCCACCTTAAACATTATCACACACAGCTTGTGCATGCAATTGTTAAGAGGAACAACTTTGCACCCCTCATTTTTATAAATCATGTTCTCTAAATTAATTCTTTGGTTCTTAAAAACAAGTCTTTTTAAAAAACATCATTTGTTTAATAGTTTGAATCAACAAAGTATGCACATTATTCGTTATCAAATAGTTTCATACATTGGGCACAAAAATTGTATGAGGAAGAGCTTAGTACCCCTTGTTTCTAAAAACCACAACTTAAGTTTTTTTCCTTTCTTTCTTAGAAAACATGACTTAAAAAAAATCCATTTGTTTAACCAAACAAATAGAAAAATTATGCACATTTTACATAAATCCACATTTTATGCATGGTGCATCCTATTGTTAAAAGGAATAACTTAGTACCCATCGTTTTTTTAAATCGCAACTTCTAAATAAATTAGTTTATTTCTTAAAAAACAAGGATTTTTAAGAAATGTCATTTGTATACTAAATCGAATAAACAAAGGATATTCTACATGATCGCACATTTTTATAGGTTGCACACACAATTGGTAAGAGGAATATACTAGTACCCCTTCTTTTCAAAATTCTCTACTTCTATTTTTTTTTAAACACGACTTATAAAAAATGACACTTGTTTAACAATTTGAGTCAACAAAATATGCACATTATGCATGATCACACCTTTTTATACATTGTGCACACAATTGGTGTCAAGAATATCTTAATACCCCTTATAAGTCATGTTTTAAAAAAAAATACTTTATTTCTTAAAAAAACAATTTAAAAAAATACATTTCTCTAATAAATCAAATAAACATAGTATGCACATTCTACATAATCACACATTTATATACATTGTGCACACAATTCGTAAGTGGAAGAGTTTAGTACCCAACGTTTTTAAACGTCGTGGCTTGTAAATAAATTACATTTTTTCCTAAAAACCACCATTTGTTTAATCAATCAAATAAATAAATTTTGTGCATTCTACATTATCACACCCTTTTATAGGTTTTTCACACAATTGATAAGCAAAATAGCTTACTACCACTCATTTTTAAAAAGCAAGACTTCAAAATAGAAAACAAGACTTTAAAAAACCTTTATCTCTTGAAAAACATTACTTTATCTCTTTAAAAACGAGACTTTAAAAAATACCATTTGTTTAATAAATCAAATAAGAAAAGTATGCACATTCTACATTATCAGACCATTTTATAAGTTGTGCACTCAATTGTTAGGAGGAATAACTTACTATCACTCATTTTTTAAAAATCATGATTTCTAAAACAATTACTTTATTTCTTTAAAAACTCATCCTTTTTAAAAACCCCATTTGTTTTATAAATCAAATAAACAAAGTATGAAATTGTATACATAATCACACCTTTTGGTACATTGTGCAAAAAATTGGTAAGTGAAATAGTTTAGTACCCCTCATTTTTAAAAATCATGAGTTCTGAAACAAATACTTTAATTATTAAAAAACACAAGTTTTTAAATAACACCATTTAATTAATAAGGTCAATAAACAAAGTATGAAAATTATACTTGATCACAAATTTTTATAGGTAGCACACACAATTGGTAAGACAAATAGCATAGTACCCCTCATTTTAAAAAATCACAACGTCTAAAAAAATTAATTAATTCATAAAAAAAAAATTAAAAACACCATTTATTTAATAAATGAAACAACAAAGTATTCACATTCTACATGATCACACCTTTTTATACATTATTCATGCAATTAGTAAGAGGAATATATTGGTATCACTAATTTTTTGAAATCATGACTCATAAAACAATTACTTTATTGCCTAAAATCATGATTTTTTTTAAAATGTTATATATTTAATAAATGGAATAAACAAATTTTGTAGATGCTACACAATCTCACCTCTCTATACATTATGGACAGAGTTGCTAAGAGGAAGATATTAGCACCCCTCATTTCAAAAAATGGCATTTTCTAAAATGGCATTTATTTAATAAATGGAATCAAGAAAGTATATGCATTCTATATAATGGAACCTTTTTATAAATTGCGCACGCATTTGGTAAGAGTTAGAGTTTAGTGTCTCTTATTTTTAAAAATCATGTATTCTAAGAAATTACTTTATTTATTAAAAAATAAGACTTTCTTAAAATTCCATTTGTTTATTGATTCAAATCAACAAAGTATGCACCTTATACATGATCACAAAATTTCATAGGTTGTGCATGCAATTGTCAAGAGGAATAGGTTTGTATGCCTCGTTTTTGTAAATCGTGTTCTCTAAAAAAAATCTTTGCTTCTTAAAAATAAGATTTTTAAAAACACCATTTGTTTAATAATTCGAATCAGCAAAGTATGCACATTCTTCATAATTGAATAATTTTATACAATACGCAGACAATTTGTATGAGTAAGAGCTTAGTACCCCTTGTTTCTAAAAATCATGACTTAAGATTTTTTTTCCTTTCTTTCTTAAAATACATGACTTAAAAAAAATGAAATTGTTTAACCAACCAAATAGAAGAAGTATGCACATTTTACATAATTCCACATTTTATGCATTCTTCATGCTATTGTTAAAAGGAACAACTTAGTACCCATTGTTTTTAAAAATTGCAACTTCTAATCAAATTAGTTTATTTCTTAAAAAAACAAGACTTTTTAAGAAATGTCATTTTTTTACTAAATCGAATAAACAAAGTAAGAATATTTTACATGATCGCACATTTTTATAGGTTGCACATGCAATTGGTAAGAGGAATATATTCGTACCCCTTGTTTTCAAAAATCTCAACTTCTATTTTTTTTAAACCACTACTTTTCAAAAAAGACACTTGTCAAAAATATTATTACTTATAAGTTTAAAGAGAAATTCTGGTGTGAGGAAAATTTAGCGGTTAAGAGAAAATTAAGATATTATAAGGGAGCCATTAATCCTAAATTGGAGGATCGGAAGTATCTCATGGAAGAAAATTAATATAGCCAAGATTAGAATGAAATCTCATGAACTCCATAGCGAAACAGGGCGTTGGTCTATTCCTAAAACTCCATGGGTGGAAAACGTTTGCCATCTGTGTGAGTCTATGAGAGTTGACGATGAAAATCACTTTCTCTTAGAGTTCCTTGCTTACACCCACATTAGATCATAGTTTCATAGTATTTGCTACAATACAAACCTTTATAACCTTCTAACATGTCAAAACTATAGTGAGCATGGAAAGCTTATTGGCGAACGTTTTGACCACAGGAACAAGATTTTAAAGTAAACCAAGTATTTTCCTTCTTAAGGTCCGATAGACAAAAGTTGGTCTCTATGGATGTTAATCATCATCATCAACAACAATTTGAATCAACAAAATATGCACATTCTACATGATCGCACCTTTTTATACATTGTGGACACAATTGGTGTGAGGAATGTCTTAGTACCCCTGTTTTTGTAAAATCATGTTTTAAAAAAAAATACTTTATTTCTTTAAAAAAATGATTTAAAAAAAAATCGACATTTCTTTCATAAATCAAATAAATAGAGTATCCACATTATACATAATCACATGTTTCTATAAATTGCGCACACAATTGGTAAGAGGAAGTGCTTAGTACCCCACGTTTTTAAAAGTCATGACTTGTAAAAAAATTACATTATTTCCTAAAAAAACAAGACTTTTTAAAAAACACAATTTCTTTAATAAATCAAATCAACCAAGTTTGTAAAATCTACACTATCGCACACTTTTATAGGTTGTGCACACAATCGGTAAACAAAATAAATTACTACCACTCATTTTTCAAAAGCACAACTTCTAAATAAATTACTTTATTTGTTAAAAAGAAGAGTTTTTTTAAAATTTTAGTTCTTTAATCAATTGAATAAAAAAAGTATGCACACTATACATAATCACACATTTTCATATATTGGATGAAAAAATTTTAAAAGGAAGAGATTAGTACCTATGATTTTAAAAAATAACAACTTTTTAAAAAGTTAGTTTATTTCTAAAAAACGAGAACATTTTAAAAAACTAATTTCTTTAATAAATGTAATAAACAAAGTATGCACTTTCTACATAATCATTGATTTTTATATTTTGCGGATGAAATTCATAAGAGGAATAGATTGGTACCCCTCATTTTTAAAATTTACGACTTCTAAAAAAATTATTTTATCTCTTAAAACACATGACTTTGAAAACACCATTTATTTAATAAATTGAATCCACATAGTATGGAAATTCTATATGATCACACATTTTTATACATTGTTCACGCAGTTAGTAAGAATAATAGCTTTGCAACCCTTGTTTTTAAAAATAATGTCCTCTAAAAACAAATTATTTATTGAAAAACAAGATATTTAAAAAAGCATCATTTACTTAATAAATATAATCAACAAAGTGTGTAGATTTTATATAATGGTGCCTTTTTACATATTGTGCCTACAATTGGTAAGAGGAAGAGCTCAATGCCCCTTCTTTTAAAAAATTACAGTTTCTACAAATGTCACTTTATTCCGTAAAAATAATACTTTGGAAAAAAATGTCATTTGTTTAATAAATCGAATAAACAAATTTTGCACATTCTACATGATACCACACTTTTATAGATTCCAGATGTGATTGGAAAGAGAAATAACTTAATACCCCTTTTTCTAAAATCATGACTTCAGAAAAAGTTATTTTATTTCTTTAAAAACATGACTTTTTGAAAAACGTCATTTGTTTAATAATCTGGACCAACAAAGTATGAAAATTCTACATGATTGCACACTTTTATATGTTATGCTCACAATTGGTATGTGTAACACGTTAGTACCCCTATTTTTTTTAATCATGTTTCTATGGAAAGTTACGGTATTTCTGAAAAACATGACTTTTTATTAAACTCTATTTGTTTATTAAAACAACTTTAAAAAGTATGCACATTTCTACATAATCAAACCTTTAAATACATTGTGCACACAATTGTAAACATGAAGAGCTTAGTACCAATTCTTCTAAAAATCACGACTTCTAAAAACATTACTCTATTTCTTAAAAAACATTATTTTAGAAAAAATAACTTTCTTTAATAAATCAAATAAGAAAAGTATGCACATTCTATATAATAGCACCTTTCAATTCACTGCACACATAGATGGAAAGAGGAAGATCTTAGTACCCCTTCCTTTCAAAAATCATGACTTTGAAAAACATTACTGTATCTCTTAAAAAAAAGACTTTAAAAACACCATTTCTTTAATAAATCAAAATGAGCAAAGTATGCACACTCTACATTACCACAACGTTTTATAGGTTGTGCACTCAATTGTTAGGAGGAACAACTTACTATCACTCATTTTTCTTAAATCGCGATTTCTAAAACAAATACTTTATTTCTTTAAAAACACATCTTTTTTAAAAACCCCATTTGTTTAATAAATCGAATAAACAAAGTATGCAATTATATACATAATCATACCTTTTTGTACATTGCACACAAAATTGGTAAGCGAAATAGTTTAGTACCCCTCATTTTTAAAAATCATGACTTATAAAACAAATACTTTAATTTTTAAAAACCATATATTTTTAAATAACACCTTTTAATTAATAAGTTGAATAAGCAAAGTATGAAAGTTATACTTGATAAAAAAATTGTATAGGTTGCACACACAATTGGTAAGAGGAATAGCATAGTACCCCTCATTTTAAGAAATCACAACATCTAAAAAAATTACTTAATTGATAAAAAACAAGAATTTTTAAAAACACCATTTATTTAATAAAATGAATAAACAAAGTATTCACATTCTACATGATCTCACCTTTGTATACATTGTTCATGCAATTGGTAAGAAGAATATATTAATATCCCTCATTTTTTAAAATCATGACTCATAAAACAATTACTTTATTTCTTAAACAACATGATTTTGTTTTAAATGTTATTATATTTAATAAATGGAATAAAGTAATTTTGCACATGCTACAGAATCTCACCTTTTTATACCTTGTGCACACGGTTGGTAAGAGGAAAATCTTAGCACCCTTCGTTTTTAAAAATGAGATTTTCTAAAATGCAATTTATTTAATAAATTGAATCAAGAAAGTATCTGCATTCTACATAATGGACCATTTTTATACATTGCACACACAGTTGGTAAGATTTAGAGTTTAGTGTCCCTTCTTTTTAAAAATCATGTATTCTAAGAAATTACTTTATTTCTTTAAAAAAAGACTTTCTAAAAAACACCGTTTGTTTTTTTATTCAAATCAACAAAGTATCCACCTTATACATGATCACACAATTTTATAGGTTTTGCATGCAATTGTCAAGAGGAATAGCTTTGTACCCCTCGCTTTTATAAATCGTGTTCTCTAAAAAAATTCTTTGCTTCTTAAAAACAAGTCTTTTTAGAAAACACCATTTGTTTAATAATTCGAATCAACAAAGGATGCACATTCTTCATAGTCAAATAGTTTTATACATTGCACCCAAAAATTCTATGAGGAAGATCTTAGTACCCCCTGTTTCTAAAAACCACGACTTAAGATTTTTTTCTTTAAAAAAATGCATTTGTTTAACAAATCAAATAGAAAATGTATGCATATTTTACATAATTCCACATTTTATGCATTGTGCATGTTATTGCTAAAAGGAACAACTTAGTACACATCGTTTTTAAAAATCGCAACTTCTAAACAAATAAGTTTATTTCTTAAAAAACAGGGCTTTTTAAGAAATGTCATTTGTTTACTAATTCGTATAAACAAAGTAAGAATATTTTACACGATCACACATTTTTATAAGTTGCACACGCAATTGGTAAAATGAATATATTAGTACCCACATAGTATGCACATTCTACATAATCACACATTTCTATACATTGTGCACACAATTGGTAAGTGGAAGAGTTTAGTACCCCACATTTTGAAAAGTCACGACATGTAAAAAAATTACATTATTTCCTAAAAAACAAGACTTTTTAAAAAACACCTTTGGTTTAATAAATAAAATAAACCAAGTGTGTGCATTCTACATTATCACACCCTTTTATAGGTTGTTCACACAATCGGTAAGCGAAATAAGTTACTACCACTTATTTTTAAAGAGAAGGACTTCTAAATAAATCACTTTTTTTTGTTAAAAGAAAGTGTTTTTTTATTAATTCGAGTTCTTTAATCAATCAAATAAACAAAGTATGCACACTATACATAATCACACATTTTCATACATTGGATAAAAAAATTGTAAGAGGAAGATATTAGTACCCCTTATTTTAAAAAATCACAACTTCTAAAAAATTTAATTTATTTCTTAAAAACCAAGACATTTAAAAAAAACTCACTTCTTTAATAAATGGAATAAACAAAGTATGCAATTTCTACATAATCATATATTTTTATAGTATGCAGATTAAATTCATAAGAGGAATAGATTCGTACCCCTAATTTTTAAATTTTACGACTTCTAAGAAATTTATTTTTTCTCTTAAAAGACATGACTTTAAAATACACCTTTTGTTTAATAAATCAAATCCACATAGTATCGAAAATTCTACATGATCGCATGTTTTTATACATTGTACGTGCAATTGGTAAGAGGAATAACTTTGTAACACTTGTTTTTAAAAATCATGTCCTCTAAAAATATTATTTCTTGAAAAACACTACATTTGAAAAACACATTCTTTTTAATAATCACATATTCTAAGAAATTACTTTATTTCTAAAAAAAATAGACTTTCTAAAAATGTCAATTGTTTATTGATTCAAATCAACAAAGTATGCACCTTCTACATGATTACACAATTTTATAGGTTGTGCATGCAATTGTCAACAGGAATAGCTTTGTACCCCTTGTTTTTATAAATCATGTTCTCTAAAAAAATATTTGTTTCTTAAAAACAAGACTTTTAAAAAAACACCATTTGTTTAATAATTCAAATCAATAAAGTATGTGCATTCTTCGTAATCGAATATTTTTATGCATTGCGCACACAACTTGTATGAGGAAGAGCTTAGTACCCCTTGTTTCTAAAAGTCATGACTTAATATTTTTTCCTTTCTTTCTTAAAAAACATGACTTAAAAAAAGGAATTTGTTTAACTAATCAAATAGAAGAAGTATGCACATTTTATAGAATTCCACATTTTGTGCATTGTGCATGCTATTGTTAAAAGGAACAACTTAGTACCCATCGTTTTTTAAAATCACAACTTCTAAAAAAATTAGTTTATTTCTTAGAAAAACAATACTTTTTAAGAAACGCCATTTGCTTACTAAATCGAATAAACAAAGTAAGAAGATTCTACATGATCGCACATTTTTATAGGTTGCACACACAATTGGTAAGAGGAACATATTAGTACCCCTNCAACTTCTATATATATATATATATATATATATATATATATATATATTTAAAAGCACGACTTTTAAAAAATGACACTTGTTTAACAGTTTGAATCAACAAAATATGCACATTCTGCATCATCGCACCTTTTTATACATTGTGCACACAATTGGTGTCAGGAATATCTTAGTACCCTTGTTTTTGTAAAATCATGTTTAAAAAAAATACTTGATTTCTTAAAAAACACGATTTAAAAAAAATCGGCATTCCTTTAATAAATCAAATAAAAAGAGTATGCACATTTTACATAATCACACCTTTCTATACATTGTGCACACAATTGGTAAGATGAAGGGTTTAGTACCCCATGTTTTTAAAATTCATGACTTGTGAAAAAATTACATTATTTCCGAAAAAAAATACTTGAAATACACCATTTGTTTAATAAATCAAATAAACAAGTTTGTGCATTCTACATAATGACAACCTTTTATAGGTTGTGCACACAATTGGTAAGCGAAATAACTTACTACCACTCATTTTTAAAAAGCATGTCTTCTAAATAAATTACTTGATTTTTTAAAAACAAGAGTTTTTAAAAAATGTGAGTTCTTTAATCAATTGAATAAACAAAGTATGCACACTATAAATAATCACACATTTTCATACATTGGATGGAAAATTTGTAAGAGGAAGGTATTAGTAGCCTTGATTTTCAAAAATCACATCTTCTAAAAAGAATATTTTATTTCTTAAAAACCAAGAAATTTTAAAAAACTCATTTCTTTAATAAATGGAATAAACAAAGTATGCACTTTCTACATAATCATATATTTGTATAGTTTGCAGATGAAATTCATATGAGGAATAGATTGGTACCCCTCACTTTTAAAATTTACGACTCCTAAAAAAAAATATCTTTTAAAGACATGACTTTCAAAAATACCATTTATTTAATAAATCAAATCCACATAGTATGGAAATTCTACATGATCGCACGTATTTATACGTTGTTCATGCAATTGGTAAGAGGAACACATTTGTAACCCTTGTTTTTAAAATCATGTCCTCTAAAAAAAATATTTCTTGAAAAACAAGACATTTAAAAAAAGTCATTTACTCAATAAATAGAATGAACAAAGTGTGCAGATTGTATATAATGGCACCTTTTTATATATTGTGCATGCAATTGGTAAGAGGAAGATCTTAGTGCCCCTTGCTTTAAAAAATTACGATTTCTAAAAACGTCACTTTATTTCTTAAAACCAATACATAGAAAAAAAATTTCATTTGTTTAATAAATCGAATAAAAAAAATTTGCACCTTTTACATGATCGCACACGTTTATAGATTCCACATGTGATTGGAAAGAAAAACAACTCGATACCCCTATTTTTAAAATTCATGACTTTAGATAAAATTATTTTATTTCTTTAAAAACTGGCTTTTGGAAAAACGTCATTTGTTTAATAATCTAGAGCAACAAAGTATGCAAATTCTACATGATCGCACATTTTTATACATTGCGCTCATAATTGGTATGAGTAACATATTAGTACTCCTATTTATTTTAAATCATGTTTTCTATGGAAAATTACGTTATTTCTGAAAAAACATGACTTTTTATCAAACTCCATTTGTTTATTAAATCAACTTAACAAAGTATGCACATTTCTACATAATCGAACCTTTAAATACATTGTGAACACAATTGTAAACATGAAGAGCTTAGTACAACTTCTTTTAAACATCACGACTTCTAAAAACATTAATTTATTTCTTAAAAAACATGATTTAAAAAAAATAACATTTCTTTAATAAATCAAATAAACAAAGTATGCACATTCTACATAATAGCACCTTCCAGCACACTGCGCACATAGATGGTAAGAGGAAGAGCTTAGTACCCATTCTTTTTACAAATCATGACTTTGAAAAACATTACTTTATCTTTTTAAAAACGAGACTTTAAAAAACACTATTTGTTTAATAAATCAAATAAGCAAACTATGCAGATTCTACATTATCACACTTTTTTATAGGTTGTACACTCAATTGTTAGAAGGAATAACTTACTATCATTTTGGAAAATCGTGATTTCTAAAACAATTACTTTATAGCTTAAAAAACACATCATTTTTAAAAACCCCATTTGTTTAATAAACCGCATAAACAAAGTATACATTTTTATACATAATCACACCTTTTTATACATTGCGCACAAAATTGGTAAGCGGAATATTTTAGTACCCCTCATTTTTAAAAATTGTGACTTCTAGAACAAATACTTTAATTTTTTAAAAACACAAGTTGTTAAATAACACCATTTAATTAATAAGTTGAATAAACAAAGTATGAAAGTTATACTTGATAATAAATTTTTATAGGTTGCACACACAATTGGTAAGAGGAATACTGTAGTGCCCCGCATTTTAAAAAATCACATCTAAAAAAATTACTTAATTCATAAAAAAAAAACAAGAATTAAACAAAAACACCATTTATTTAATAAATTGAATCAACAAAGTATTCACATTCTACATGATCACACATTTTTAGACATTGTTCATGCAATTAGTAAGAGGAATATATTAGTATCCCTCAATTTTTAAAATCGTGACTCATAAAACAGTTACTTTAATTTTTTTTAACATGAATTTTTTTGAAATGTTATATATTTAATAAATGGAATAAACAAATTTTGCACATGCTACACAATCTCACCTTTTTATACATTGTGCAAACAGTTGGTAAGAGTAAGATCTTTACACCCCTCGTTTTTAAAAATGGCATTTTCTAGAATACCATTTATTTAATAAATGGAATCAAGAAAGTATCTACATTCTATGTAATGGAGCCTTTCTATGCACTGGGCATGCAATTGGTAAGAGTTAGATTTTAGTGTCCCTTCTTTTTAAAAATGACGTATTATAAGAAATTACTTTATTTCTTATAAAATAAGACTTTCTAAAAATGCCATTTGTTTATTGATTCAAATATACAAAGTATGCACCTTATACATGATCACACAATTTTATAGGTTGTGCATGCAATTGTTAAGAGAAGTAGCTTTGTACCCCTCGTTTTTATAAATCGTGTTCTCTAAAAAAAATTCTTAACTTCTTAAAAACAAGACTTTTTAAAAAACATTATTTGTTTAATAATTCAAATCAACAAAGTATGCACATTCTTCATAATCGAATAGTTGTATATATTGCACACACAACTTGTATGAGGAAGATATTAGTACCCCTTGTTTCTAAAAATCACGACTTAAGATTTCTTTTCCTTTCTTTCTTAAAAAACATGACTTAAAAATTTGCATTTGTTTAACCAATCAAATAGAAGAAGTATGCACATTTTATGCACTATGCATGCTATTGTTAAAAGGAACAACTTAGCACCCATCGTTTTTAAAAATCGCAACTTGTAAACAAATTAGTTTATTTCTTGAAAAACAAAACTTCTTAAGAAATGCCATTTATTTACTAAATAGAATTTAAACAAAGTAAGAAGATTANTATATATATTTAAAACACAAGTTTTAAAGCAAGATATTATAAGGAGGTCATTAATCCTAACTTGAAGGAACTGAGGTATGTCTTGGTAGTAATTAGCCCACTGAAGAAAATTAATATAGCCAAGATTAGAATGAACTGTCATGAACTCCATAGAAAAATAGGGCATTGGTCTATTCCTAAAACTCCATGGGAAGAAAAAGTTTTCCATCTGTGTGATTCTATGAGCGTTGAGGATGAAAAACACTTTCTCTTAGAGTTCCTTGCTTACACCATCATTAGATCGGAGTTTCATAGTATTTGCTCCAATACAAACCTTTATAACCTCCTAGCATGTCAAAACTATAGTGAGCTTGGAAAGCGTCTTGGCAAACATTTTGAGCACATGAGCAAGATTTTAAAGTAAACCAAGTATTTTCCTTCTTAAGGTCATGTTTTTTTTTAAAACACTTTATTTATTAAAAAACAAGATTTAGAAAAAAATGGCATTTCTATAATTAATCAAATAAACAGAGTATGTGCATTCTACATAATCACACCTTTCTATACATTGTCCACAATATTGGTAAGAGGAAGAGTTTAGTACCCCACGTTTTTAAAAGTCATGACTTGTAAAAAAATTACATCATTTCCTAAAAAAAAAAGACTTTTTACAAAACACCATTTGTTTAATAAATCAAATAAACCAAGTTTGTGCATTCTACATTATCACACCCTTTTATAAGTTGTGCACACAATTGGTAAGAGAAATAACTTACTACCACTCATTTTTAAAAAGTAGGACTTCTAAATAAATTACTTTATTGGTTAAAAACAAGAGTTTTTTTAAATGTCATTTCTTTAATC
The DNA here is from genome assembly GCA_001517045.1 of Pseudotsuga menziesii. Taxonomy (NCBI): domain Eukaryota; kingdom Viridiplantae; phylum Streptophyta; class Pinopsida; order Pinales; family Pinaceae; genus Pseudotsuga; species Pseudotsuga menziesii. Next base: position 21,596 of record LPNX010328075.1, on the reverse strand, counting down.
AATCGAATAAACAAAGTATGCACATTATACATAATCACACATTTTCATGCATTGGATGGAACATTTGTAAGAGGAAGATATTAGTACCCTTGATTTTCAAAAATCACAACTTCTAAAAACTTAGTTTATTTCTTAAAAACCAAGACATTTTAAAAAACTCATTTCTTTAATAAATGGAATAAACAAAGTATGCACTTTCTACATAATCATATATTTTTATAGTTTGCGGATGAAATTCATAAGAAGAATAGATTGGTACATTTTGTTTTCATCTAGTGTTGGAGGCGGTCTCTCCCCTCCTGATGCGAATGACAACCCTGTCTTGGAAGCTTAGAATCCTAACTATCTACAATTTTATTGCAGCCATTTTTCTCTCTAGGTATTTTTCTATTTTTTCTTGGATTTGGTCTAGCTATGCTTGATTCATATCATCTAGAAGGTTGTTAATATATTTATAAGTACTATTTTTATAAATAAAACGAGTACACATTTTTAACTGGAAAAAAATATAACCTTTAATTATTAGGGCATCGGTCACAATATACCCCTTAATCCTTCTGACCGTTGACACATTCACGTCCTAATAGAATTTGACTTTGAACAGTTTGACACACACTTTAATCCTTGACCAATAAGACCATACACAACATATATACTAACCCTATGACCCCTAACAAATTATGACCTCACAATAAAGCATCTCCTTACATGTTATCCCATTAACATATATTTCCCACTAACCATTGGGACCCTATCCACATTATAATCGATAACTCTTATGATCCCTAAGATAATCAACACCTAACACATTAAGAACCTCAATACAATCACCCCCTAATGCACTGACACATAACACTCATTGGTTTCTAACCACAATTACCTGGAAACATTCTAATGTCTAACCATTGATACAATCGCCCCCTATCATACTATGGCCCACAATGATTATGACCTTAGACACATTATGACCCCATACACACTTTAGCCCTTTAAATAATAACCCCTTAACATACTAACCCTACGATATGATGTAATCACCAACTACCTTGACTCTGAACTCACTATGGCCCCTAGGACGCCAACCCATCAAAACACCATGGCCCCTCAACCAGTATCACATAAGAAAAACTATACTCCACAACACCTATGACTTTTCACATAAACATTGCTTGGAATGTTGTAATCCCTAAACACAGATTTAGTTACTTAAACATCAAAACAACAAGACCCTTAAACATTATGATACCCTTTCCCCCTAATCCACTAATAACCTAATGCATTGTGATCCTTAACCTCTATGATCCTTGATCTAATCACCCCCTAAAACATTATGACACAATACACATTGACCCCCAAATTTACCATAGCTCTTAACAACTTTTTTTCAAGGAAAAAAATGCAATTTAATTAATTTGGAATCAAATTACATGTTGTAGAAAGGCTCTTGCTAGCCCTTTCCTGAAAATGGCTTGATGGGCATTCAGTCAAAAAATAGATGAAGGACATAGTTTTTCTATGTTGTTTCCGAAAAAAACATAAATATTGTTCTGCTCTTTTTTGGAGAGCCCTGAAATTCGTCTTGCAGTAAGAACCAAAATAAGTGTTTTTGTTCACCATATATAAACACATTTTCATGTCCTGTTATGCATCCAAGTATATGGACTATGAACAGTTATTCTGATTGTTCAAAAATGGTTGACACTGCTTAGTTCAGTCGTGGTCCTTCTATGAATGGCTTGTGGTAGAAATCGTGGAAAGAATCATTTTTGTATTATGTGAACTTCCACTGACCTTGCTTGAGATTTAGTACTTTTTTGGAGATTTGATCAACAAATGTATTTTTCTCCCTGTAAACACGTCAACAGTTGAATGAGTCAAGCTCTTCCAAAATCCGTCGAGTATCTAAAAGCATGGTATTTAAAAATACATTATGGCATATTTGAACTTTATTTATCCAATTTATGACTAGCATTGAGTCACCAAAAATTTGAATATGTGCACAGTCCCTTTCGTGTCCCTTTCTCTTGCAAAAGTGAGGAGAAGTTTCAGGGTGAGGAGTTCTGCGAAGTTGTTTGTGCCCCAACCCAATCCTAGGTGGATTTGGAAAAAGTCGGTTTCGACAAGAAAAAGAACTGCTCCCCCCCGCATAATCCATATTTTAAGGCGCCATCAAAATAGGGCCATGGATTTAGTTTGTTTATTGTTTTCTCTCTAATGGTTTTGGGTACTCGTTGATTTTTTTCTTGGGAAAAGTGAGAAAGGATATCCATACTAGTTCAGGCGGCGCATTCTAAGCTGGAGGCCTTGTCCTGAAATATTGCCCTGTTATGAGCCAACTAGGTGCCCCATATTATCAGGTTGGGGATAACACAATATTTCTCTATTGTTGGAGAGTTGAGCCAATTTTTCCATAAGTCTTCTATTGTGGCACTGATCCAGTCCAGTTGGAAGATTGGTTAGTTGGGCGATCTCTGTCCAAGATTTTCTTGAGAACATGCAGTTAAGAAATAAGTGTTGGATGGTTTCTCCATTTTGCATGCAAAGGATGCACCACCTTGGCCCTTCAACTTTCTTGCTTTTCATTTGGTCCCAAGTAGGTAATTTCCCTCAGAGAACACACCACATAAAGATCTTGGACTTTAAGGGGCAGTGCATTTTCCATACTTTTTTCCACCATGATTTTCCATCTTCCATATGGTCTGTTTCAGTAAGATGTTTGTATCCCAATTTCAGAGTGTATCTACCATTTGGTGCATGGGACCAAATACTATCATCCTATCGATTAGATATTCGAACCTGGGAGATTCTAAGAACAAACTTGTAGTCTTTCAAAAGTGGGCCTAGTTCATTGTTCAGTCCTATATATGCTTCACTTTTCCATCCCTGGCTCTAAATTGTGGTAGAAGGTTGATCTACTACTTGATTTAAATGGAAATAGACTTGATTTCCCTCCCCACTTTCCAAACTAATATGTTTTCAATTACAGGGAGGGAGAGGAGAACTGCCTTCCAAGTTGTTGAAACTCCCTTTTTGTTTTTTACCGGATTCCTAAGCCAATTTATTGAAGTATATGGGGTTATATATTTATTGTTCACCACTTTTGTCTAGAGGTTTTCCATGGATAGTAGTATCTAGCCCAATTTTGCGGCTAAGGATTTGGCAAAGAAGTGAACATGTTTTAATCCCCACCCTCCTTGGGATTTTGGCTTTGGCAGAATTTCCCAGTTTTCCCGGGCTTAGACAAAAGATTCAGAGTTGCCTAACCAAAGAAATTTGTAGCAGAGTTTTCTTTCTTTCTCCAGGATTTCCTTAGGGATCTAGGCTAAGGACATCCAATATAATGGGATTGCTTTTAGAACATATTTTATAAGAACCAGACTTCCAGCTCTAGACAGCCATCTATGGATCCAAATTTTTATTCTTTTTTCCACTTTTGCTATGAGCCAATCCCAATCATTTTTCTTATAACCATTAGGTTTTAGATAAAAACCTAGGTATTTGAGCCCTACGTCGAGTGGCCTGGGCTCGAAGGGGAAGATGGTTGCATACTGATGTTCTTCATCTTCATTCAGGAGTGTTGTCATGAGAGTTATTTTTTGGGTGTTTACTACCATACCCATTGCCTTTTTGAAGAGCTTAAGGGTTTTTCCCAGGGTTTATGCATCTCTTATTGTGCCATCACAGGAGATTAGGATATCATCTACGAAAAGCAGATGGCTGAGCCTTAGATTGTGAGATATAGCCATACCCTTCAATGCTCCCTCTATTTTTCATGAGCTATGACTCGGCTTAGCCCTTTTGCCACTAGGAGAAAGAGTAGAGGAGAGAGAGGGAATCCATGTTGAATCCCTCTCTCTGCCCCGAAGAAAGGAGAATTAGAGCCATTGATAAGGACCACAAAGGAGGTTGTGGTGATGCAGTTGATGATCCATTTTATGAAGCTATAATCAAAACCTAAATGCATCAGAAGCATTCTTAGGTAGAGCTAGCTTACCCTGTCAAAGGATTTTGATAGATCAATTTTGAGAATATATCCTTTATTCCTTGTGGTTTTTGGGTGTGACGACCCTCCTAGGATACTCCAATGACTTAGTAAACTTGACTTCCTTCTAAGAATCCTAACTGCTCCTGAAATATCACTTTTGACAGGATCTTTTACAGTCTTCTTCCAATTATCTTTTCCACCACCTTGTAGGTTACATTGCACAACGATATTGACATGTAATCATCCAGAGTCGAGGGGTTGTCCATTTTTGGAATCAAAGCAATGAAGGTAGCGTTTAGGGGGGAGTGCATGATCCCTCCTTTTCTAGATTTTTCAACTAGGTGAAGGAGGTCGGGCCCAATAGTTTTGTAGCATGCAAGAAAGAAGTCAATGGGCTAACCATCCAGACCAGGGATTTTATCCTTCTGAAATATGTGGAGGGTTTCCTTGAGTTCTTCTTTGGATATTTCCTCCTTAAGAGCCTGATTATATTCTAGGGTTATGAAGCCAGGAAAAAACGAAGAGAGGCGAATGATCTTAGCCAGGTTTGTTTTGTTCTTTTTTTTAAAGAGGCTTTTGAAGTGTGTAATGCCTAGGGAAGCCAATATTTCAAAGGAGTTAATGTCCTCATTTTCTTCATTCCTTAGGCTCCACATGGTGTTTTGAGATTTCCTTCCCTTTGTGTAGGCTTGGAAGAATTTGTTGTTTTTGTCTCCACTTTGAAGCCATAATTCCTTACTCTTCAGTCTCCATACCTCCTCTTGCTCCATTAAAATCTTTATTCTTCCGTTCTCCATCTATTCCAAGTGAATCTTAGATTCAAGGTTTAGGTAACCTCCTCCTTTTGTGTCCTGAAGTAGTGCAATTTCCTTTTCTGTTTGAATTAGCTCTTTTTCATCCCTTTCTTTTTTCTTGAAAACCCATTCCTTGATTTTACTTTTTACCTGAGAGAGGTTTTTTACAAAGTGAGGTGTTGCAAAGGATCCTTATGTTGGCTGGAATGGGGTCCAAGTTGCAAAGAATCCTTCAGCCAGGAAGCACAGAGTTTGAAAGGGTTGGGAGGCTTTGTTAGAGATCCAGACATTTCCAAGTGTATTGGGGAGTGATCAGATTCACCTCCTAACTCCACCCATTGCCTGAAATTTAGATTTTGCTCTAGAAATCCCTCCTTGACCAAGAAACGATCCAATCTTTTCGCAACTCTTCCTTCGCTAACTCTTTTATTTGACCAGGTATGCTTTACTTTGGCCGAGAGCCTATATTATTTAGTTGGATCTCTCTAAGGAGGGTTTCAAAATAATCTGAGAGAGAGTCGCTTATTGAGATGGGACCCCAATTTTCATAGCTTCCCAGGGTAAAGTTCAGGTCTCCTCCCAGAATTAAATTTTTGTTTCTAATAAAGGGCTTCTATTTTAGCTTGTTCCAATAAGCTACCCTCTCGTTATAAGTCCTATAAATATTTACTATAGTGAAGGAAATATTTAGGCATGCGTGAAAAAATCAGCCCCAATCCCTGAGTCGAAACCCCAGATGTTATGCAATTTCACTACCCCCAAATTCCAGCCTAGAGCTAGTCCTCCTGAGTGTCATCTTGCACTGATTGCATATAAGTCATAAAAAGTGAAGGATTTTTTCAGAGGGAGAGAAATTTCCTCTTCCATTCACATGGTTTCTTGGAGCAAAATGATATCAGGCTGTTGAAGGCTTAACAACCTTTTTAGGGCAATTTTTTTAGGTTTACTTGCCAAACCCCCACTGTTGAAGGATAGTATATTCATTGGGGGCCTCTTCCCGAGGATTTCTCTGCTCTAAGCGCCCCAAATATTGACTTTTTTTTCCCATATGCTACATCTTTGAGAGCATTATTCTGAGCTAAAGAGAGATGTGTTGGCCTACCCCTACCTTTTCCCTTTTGGGTGTTCAAGAATTTTTTCTCCAGACCTTGGCTCTGTGTGGTGGGAGTTGTGATGTCTAGAATTTCCCTGGATCTAGGATGATTCAAGGGGGGAGGAGGGTTTTGCAGGAGTTTGGAGGGTGGTGAGGGGGGTTGATGATAAGTGGGAGGTCGGGGATAGATTTTCTGAGGGATCCCTGGTAAGAGGTTTCCTGATCTAGGGAAGTCTTGAGAATAAACTGATAAAGCAAATAAGGACGCTTCCAGATCTGAAATGGGGGGGAGGGAAATGATATTCTTACCCGGTGGATGAGGGACCTCTGTAGCTTATGTACCTTGCATGTTGTCCTCCTTCTCTTTTTCTTTTGAGCTTCTAATAGGATCCATTCTTAATCTTCCTTCTGTGGTTCCTCATTATTAGCGACTAAGATTGGTGTTTTTGTTACTCTATCCTAAGATTCCCCCCTACTTTGGTCCTTTCCTTCGAGATCAACAGATCGCTTTCTAGATATTTCGAGAGTGTTCTTAAAAGTGATTTGGCATTGTTTTTCCATGTTTCAATACTGGTAACACTTGTGGCAAAGAAAGGGTATGCCTTCGGAATCCTATTTTTTCCTTCGATTCACCTGTTTGCAAATAAAGTTCAGTTCCTCCCTAAGGCTAGTTCTAACATTTAGCGAGACCAAGATTCTTGTCACATACATTCTCCTTGTTTGTGTAAAGGTCATTTCTGCGTCTATGAAGGATCCTATAGCATTTCCAATGTCTCTAAAGGAGTTCTAGTTCTAGAATTCCCATGGAAAACCTGAAAATCAAACCCATATTGGAATTACACCAAACTTTTATGTGCCTGAATCCAACATCGATGTCCAAGTATTGAAGAGTATGGGTGTGGATCTGAAACTCCACAGTTTCTGGATAATTCTGCCCATGTCCTCCTTGCACTGGAGCTTGAAGATGAACCAACCTAGGGGGAGAACTAGGGTTTCAGGTAAGTAATTCAAAAGTCCCCACCAGTTTGAATTGGCTCAATTTCCAATAAGTCCTTGTTAGGGTACTTCCGTTTGGCCCACCCTACTACCATCGTTTCTGCCATCTCTAGGGTTTGCGTGACAAATACGTTCTTACCGTAGATTAGGTTGAGGGGCTCTTTTTTATTCTTAAGGATCTTACTTTTTTTATGCTTCTGAGCAAAAACCTCCAACAGGCTGTGAGTCTACTTGACACTTCCCGAGACTATGACATCCTTTGTTAGGGCTTTAAGTACTTGTTCATCCGAGAATTGCAAGAAATATTCTATGAAGCCCTTCGGGATTTGTGCCAAGCGTTCTTTTGGGGACCCCTAATGCTATGCGGAATTGCTTAGGGTTTTTGTGAAAGTCCACCCGATATCTTCCCACTCTATGCCAAGGGCTAGATCAATGTCGTTCTAGAGTGCTCCTAGCTCATCCGACTAGGCTAGCCGAGCCTCTGTAGCAAGAAATTCATGGCCAAACTGTTGAGTGGGTTCGAATGGGGAGTTTGGGGCTCCACCCAAGTTTTGAGCTAATGGTCTGATCCAGTTCTATGAGGATGGTCTTCCTCCTCCATGAATGTTTTTGTATGTTTGTTGTTTGCCACTTCTGTCCCCATTTGTCTTCCACTCTGGTCAAGCCCTCCTGTCAAGGTTTTCGGAAGACAGGTTCCGATGATTACGATGGGTTGTCCTCTCTCAACAAGAGTATATCGGAGAAAATATGTTGGTCCTCTATCGGATCCGCCATGTAATCCACCTGATCCACGATGTGGTACTCCTGTGGATTGCCCAAGTGTTGGAGTTTCCCCTTGTTGCATGTCGGTGATGCCCCGTGGACAAGTTTTAGCAGTGGTCCCCTCTGTAGTCCCTTATTGTAAAGAGAAAAAAACTTTACCATATTTGTCACAGTCCACTGCTCCTCGCCCTCTATTGCCCTTCACCATCTCCCCCCTACTCAAGATCCAAAAGTGGAATCTCATAGCTCTTAACAAATATTGATGATTGTTTGCCATACTGATCATCACCAACCATTTTGAACACGTAGACCCACTAATAATCAACCTTGTAATTTGTTGACCTCCTAATCCTAACACACTAACCCATATTAACATATAACTAATGCTTAAAATCAATTAACAAAAGTCATCATAATTAATTTGGAACCATTAGACATCATGTTATGCAACCAAGTCCCAAAAATATCATGAAAAGAACATATATAAACCAAAAAGAGTAATCCATGCCTTAATAGTGAAAAAAATGGGTGAATAGAAAGCCTCTTTGAGGAGGCAACCACCTTATACAATGTACTAAGTACACAAGACAAGACAAGTTGAGATGATCCAATGAAAAGGCCTCCTTCCTATATAGGAGACGAAGAGGTACAATTACAACTAATGGACCAAAGCCAACATAACTAATATAATAATACTAAGGACAATTACTACTAATAGACCCAAGTCGACATCAATAATATGTAATAAGACACAATATAGAGGGTAATGTGCCAACATTTATGTCTTAACGTTCCCCTCCCCTTCAGACAAGTGTTGTCCTCAACGCTTGATTAGTTGTGGATGCTTCTGTATGAAGGACTCATCTTCTCATGTTTAATATTCAACTAGTAAGTTCTTCCACTTGATGAGGTACTCAGTAATAGCTCGATTGCATAGTTGTTTGGTCCTTATTTCAGTGATTTGTTATGGTTCCAATATGAGTTTTCCTTCTTCATCAAACTACATATCAAGATAGTTTTAATTGGGATCTTGTCTCCTTTTACCTTCTTTAAGCAAGAAACATGGAAAATTGGGTGTACCCTTGAAGATGAAGGGAGCTCCTATTTGTAAGCCATACTACCAATCTTCTGCAACACTTTATTTATAAGGACCATAGTAATTGGGTGCTAATTTATTCTCTTTATTTAGTTGATTGAGTGACATATGTTTGTAAGGTTGCATCCTTGGAAATACCCATTCCCTTTATTTAAAACTCCGATGTTGATCTGCTCATTGTTTCATCTTGTTTTCTGACATAGCTAGGCTGTCCTTCAGTAACTATGGAACTTCTTGTTGGTACTCTAGGTGATCTTCCACAACTTGAACTTTATATTTTCCTTTTAAGGGAGATGTGATAGATGAAGGATGGCACCCATAAAGTTCCATAAATGGAGACATTTTTTAACGTATGGAAGGAAGTATTGTACCACCATTCTGCCAAAGATAACCATTTCACCCATTATGTTTGTTTATCAAATGAAAAGCAGTGAAGATATCCTTCTAAACATTTCTTCACTATCTCGGTTTAGCCATCAGATTGAGAATGATAAGAAGAACTGAGAGCCAATCGGGCACCCAGACAAGAAAATAATTCAATTTTAGATTGAACTATCACTTACCATAATCGTCGAGTTTCCATGTAACTTTTGAGTTGTTTCAATGAAGGTTTCAACAATTGTACGTGCATTAAAAGGGATAGAGAGTACACAAAAGTGTGCATAATTTCACCATAATAACATTCTTCCCTTCTAGCTTGGGTAGACCTGTGATAAAATCCATTGAGACTTCCTCCCAATGCTAACAAGGTATTTCTAATGGTTGTAAAAGAGCTACGGTCTTAACTATTTCAACCTTATTTTGTTGGAAAACTAATCATTCTACCACACTCTGAACATCAAATTTAAGACCTTCCCAAAATAATTCCTTCTTGACCCCATGGTATGATTTTAGGAAGCTTGAGTGCCCACCTATAAGAGAGGTGTGTAATTCAAAAAGAATATTGTGTTTGAGTTGGGAGTTCTTACATATGTATAAGTGATCCTTCTACTACAACGGCATTTTTCCACACAAAATTATCTGGTACACTAGTATCCTCTTATAGCTTTTGAATGAGTGTCCACACAGAAAGGTCATTCTTCCCTTGCTACTACTATAATTGAAATCGCACAAAGTAATGCTTCAACATCCTAATTTATTTGGAGAGTGCATTTTCCACCACATTATGGTTCCCTTTTTTATAGATGATTTAAAAGTCATATCCCAAAGCTTGGTTACCCGTTTTTGTTTCTCTTCTAAAGATAGTCTCTATTCCAAGAAGTATTTAAGACTATCATTATTTGTTTTGACCTTGAAATGGCTACCTATTAGGTAAGGACACCATTGCTTAAGTGCATGTAATATTGCCATCATTTCCTTCTCATAAATGGGTTTATGTAAGTTCCTTCCCTTGATTGGTCGACTTTTGAAAGAAAGGGGTCATCCTTCACGCAATATAACAAATAGATTCCATTTCATGAAGCATAATGAAGGTTTTTGTGAATTTTAGTGTGTTAAAAATAGGAGCTTTGCACATTGCCTCTTTAAGTTGTTACGCTTGAGTTTCCTTTGGAGTCCACGAAAATGATTCCTTCTTCAATGATGTTGTTAGACGTGATGTTATTTTTCCATAGTTCTGAACAAACTTGTAGTAGTACCCTGTCAAACCTAAGAATCCTCTTATTTTTTTCAATTTTTTGGGAATCGTCTAGACTATCATGGCTTTAATTTTTGTTAGGGTTTACCTTGACACCTTCATGAGATACAATATGACCCAAATATTGTACCTCTTTACCCCAAATAAACATTTGGAAGGTTTTGCATATTTTTTTGTTCCTTTAGTAGTTGTATCACCCTCTCAACATGTTCTTCCCAAGACTTGTTATATATTAGTATATCATCCAAAAATAGTAACACAAAAATTCTAAGGAAGGGCTTTGAAAATGGAATTCATCAAACCTTGAAATATGGAAGGTGCATTCGTAAGGCCAAAAGGCATGAACATAAAAACATAATGATCTTCATGAGTTTTGAATGTTGTTTTTTGGATTTCTTCTTCCTTCATTCTAATATGTTGACACCTTGAACAAAGATCCAAGTTTGTGAAGTAAATTGATCCATGTAGTTCATCTAACAATCCATTAATGACAGGAATGGAGAAACTTATCTTTAATGGTGATCTTGTTGATCTCTCTATAATTTGGACACTTATGCCATGATCCCTCTTGCTTGTGCAACACTACCACTTGTGCATAGTAATAACTTTGGCTAGGCCTAATTATGCCAACTTTTAACATTTCTTCAACCATATGCTCAATTTCACTCTTTTGGTCATAGGGGTATCTATAAGGTCTAATGTTAGGAGGAACACTTCCTGGAATTAAGTGAATAATAGGATCAAAATCTCAAGTAAGTGGGAAAATTTTTGGAATATATTCAAATACCTTGGAGTGCTTATCAATGACCATTTGGAGAACTAGGGGAATAGGAAGCTTAGATGTTTGAACATATACTGAGCATAATTGTGCAATTATACCTTGATGTCACTTTTTCAACAAATTTGTCATACCATTAGAGCTTGTCACATTGCTTGTCTTCCCTGTGATACCACTTGATTCGAATTATTTTCCTTCCCAATAAAATTTCATGAAAAATAAAATCTATTGTTCCTAATGATTGTAACCATTGAACCCCTAAGACAACATCTGCACCATCCATTGGAATAGAAATAATAGGACTATTCAATACATATTACCCCGTGATCAGATTGATTATGTCATTTCCCTGAGTAATTGATAGTTCCTCCATATGCAATCTTTACTTGAAACTCTAGTGTTGGATATACAAAGCAGTTGAGAACTTTGGCCAATTTTACAATGAATGAAATTATGAGTACTACTATAATCAATCAACATTGTTACCCTTCTCTTTTTGATGTATCCTTCGTTCTTGAGAGTTGAGGAGTACTAATTCCAACCAATGCATGACAATATATGGTGGGAGTAATATCTTATATTTCTTCAACCCGAGATGGTTTTTGTTCATTTTCTTCTTCCTCTTCACAATCTACATGGAATAGTTTATTCTCGCCACACTTATGTCCCTTACTATACTTGCTGTCACAATTAAGGCATAGAACTTTGCTCTTCTTTCATCTAGTTGTTGAGGTGTAAACCTTTGAGGTTGGTTAGAAGAAGGAACAATATTCTCTCTAGATGAGTTGGAGGTGGTTCTTCTAGTAGCTATTGCCATATTTTTACTTTCCACCTTCCTTGCCAAGGTGAAAGACTTCCATAAGGATGTTGGTTCAAAGAGGTGTACCTCATGTTGGATGTTATCGTTCAAGGTTCCAATAAAGATATCCAACAATTTATCATATGGTATTCCCTCCACTTCGAGACTCAACTTTTGAAATTGTTGAATGTGATCACTTACTGGACCCATTTGCCTTAGATTTATCAATTGGGTAAAGAAGGAATTGGTGGTGACATCATCATGATATGATATCAATTCTTCTGTAAAGATGGACTAAGAGGTAATGGAGTTCTTTTTGTGTTCACAAAGACATTGAAACCACACAAATCGCTCAAGTTCTAAATATAAAGATGGAGTAGGTACCTTTTGGAGATTTGGCACCTGATGTATATCAAAGAATTGCCCCATCTGGAATATCCATGGTATGGGGTCCTTTCCATCAAAATTCTTCATTTCAATATTGGGGAGTTGGATACCCCTTGGGGACCATCCCTTATTACTTCCATTTTTAGAATTAAATCCTCTTGTATTATGCTTATTGAGGGATGGTTGCGCAACATGGACACTATCTTTATCTTCCCTAAATCGAGCCCATTTATCTCCTTTAGGAAGCTTTCCCTCTAGATTATGTATGATATTAGCAATCCTTCCCATATTTTACACTATTTTCTTCTCCATCTATCCCATCCTTTCCTCCATCATATGTCCCATATTATTCTCCATATTAACTAAATCAATCATTTTCATAAACCATGTAATCATATCTTCCAACTTGGATACTTGAAAAGATAGGTCTTCACTTTCATTATA
>LPNX010328032.1:144754-162338 GCA_001517045.1 Pseudotsuga menziesii | reverse complement strand
ACTATCACATATTTTGAACATCTTTTTTTGGCAAGTAAGAAGTTTTACATTAACAGAATATATATAGATAATACAAAATGTGAGGAGCCTAGTTTTGCTTTCCAATGTAGAGTTTAAAATAGATGGCGCAATGATAGCAAAGCATTAGAGGTGGCCATTACTGAAGATTAAAATATGTTTATACCAGGTTGGAGTATATAAATTTTAAACTAGGATACCCTCCATTAAAACACCTCTTGCCGATGACCAAAACTTAGTACATTTGCTAACAAAAACCCTGGAAAAAAGGAAAGCCAAAAAGGACATTATGAAAAGAGTTGCTGCATTCTTTTAAACCATGATGAACTCCTTCATCTCCTGAGTCCTCTCTTATTTGGCTCCCTACTTCATTCCCCCACTTCAAATTTCATTTCAACTCCAAGCAATTAAGCAAGAGATCAATGGCATGTTTGATGATGTTTAACTTCTGTTCAATGTTTTCCACAATTTGGGCCAAGGTGTTGTTGTTTTGATAGTTAACAATAAGTAGAGTGTGGGCACTTTTGAAACTGCTACTTCCTCTGGACCTTTCCAACTGTTTGGATCTGATAATTCCAATTGAGAGAGGCTTAGAAGTTCGTTGTGTCCTTGCATGTTGGTGGCATGATTAATGTTCCATGCCACAACATCAATGATTGAAGTGAGACGTCCTTTTCCAACATGGCAGAGAATGATCAAATAGATCATTTGATTAATCTTTTCTATCATCTGATTTGGACATCTAGGAAACCTTTCCTCAAGATGAAGCAAGGGCGACCAAGAAAAAAGGAGGCAGCACTTGACGTAGAACGAAATGACAGCTTACCACCAGCTAACAACCTCATGAGTCAGAACCTTACTCTGCTCTAATATGCATACAAATGCAGCACTGCTGGAAGCAACAGAAAGCACATGCATGCAATTACACACAACTGGAAAAAATAAACATGCATAATTTTTTTATTAACTGCAACTAATTTACATAGTACATATGCAGCCTTTGAACCTCTTTCCATTACAATAATCACAACAGGGATTTCAGAAGCTTTTGTTTTTACAGCCACGAAACTTGCTAGAATTGCAAGGCTGAATGCCCTTTTCACAAAACACAGAACACCCACCGGCTTCAATCTTGATTGGGTTTACAACATGCAGAACCAAAATTCACTTGACAACTAGAATTCTTCTTTGTTGGTTTGCTATAGCTCCTTTCTTTCTTCATCTTCTTCTCTGCTGGTAATTTTTGAGATGATGGTTTTCTTTGTCTAAAGCTGCAGGATTTTGTTCTACATCATGAATCTACTGCAAGTTTGTGTCTCTTTTGCCCGAGATCTCCATCTTCTTGTATTTCTCTATCACTCTATCATCTTCTTCTTCTCACCATGATTCTTCCCAGCAAGCCAATTGCTGGAATTGTGTCCTCTTTGATTCAAGAGCTATGGGCTATTCCATCCTCTACAAGTTATGAAGGGTGACCCCCTTCATATAGCATCATTGTGGATGGCCCAGGCACCCTCTTGACTATTCTTCTAGACATCATTTCATTCAAAGTTTCTTTCATTCGGCATTGGATTCTAGGAGAAATGGATCTAGTGGACCATGACACACCAACAACACCATCACGTTTTGGGTTCCATTACATATTGACAGACAATTTTCCCTTTTAGTAGAACTATATATATGAGATAATACAGCATTCCTTCACAATTTAAAGCCCTGCTTAGCTTCTTCTACATATACAAAAATGGATTATGCGTATCATAGGTTTTTATGACTCAACATGCTCCTTTCTAACCAATGCTTTTGAAGCCATTACAAGGCATTCATTTCATCTTGTCTATTATGCTGCCTAGTTTGTGAACAAGAACCTAAGATCATCTTCTGTTAACCTTCCCAAAGCCTCTGAAGAACCTCCTACAGTGCTAAATTTCAAAGCAGTACTAAACATGAGAATTTATTTAGCAACTCCGTACATATTGCAATTACTTTAAAAAACATCAAACATGTAGAAGCAACTGATGGCTATAACGTTTACCCTTCAAAAACAAGTTGCTTTTTCTCCTGTAATCTAAGAATTCTCTCTTCAATTGTATTTTCAATAACAAATCTCACGACCCTGAGGAATGTATATACTATAAACAGGATTTACAATAGTCAATTGTTGTATTAAAAGACTAGTTAATTGAACAAACTATTGATCTTTATGATCATAGATGCAACAAAATGCATTTCAAAAAGGCTTTCAAGGGCACAGCCTAAAAAATCTGCAAAAGGGCCAATTGCAACAGAATGTATTTAAGAAACGTTTACAATGGTGGGCCTTTAAAAACTTTGCAGATGACCAAAGAATTAAGCAATTTGACTTCTCCGGAAAATTTTATATATTTTTAGCATCAGCAAAAAATTTCCAAGTTCAAATTTGTACTAATGAATTGGTTCACAAAAGTTGTGTTATGGTACCAAAAAGGTTATCTTAGTATCCTTTATTTCTTGATCAAATAAGCTTGAATGAGACTATAGAAACCTAATTCAAAAGCAACCTGATGGCAATGTATCACAAAATATTAATGGTTCACAAAATATTCAATGTGGAAAAGACAAGGTTATAGATCAATATGATTGAAAGCAGGAAAGGTGTAAGCCTCCCGGAGAGGTCATTGCAAGAATAGGGCCTGTGACTTTATATTTATATTTCTGGTTTGAGTACTGATGCTATTTCACATTATAGATGGAATTCTGCTCTATTTTCAGGTGGAAGTTGGTAGAAAGACTGCATTTAAGGACCATAGTGCTATGTGGAAGCCTGTGATATTTTGTTACAATGTTTTTTTTAATGTATTAGTCACAGCACTATGTTCAAATGACCCTATCAAAAATGCTTGCAGGCATTAGTAAAAGAAGTATTAGATAGAAGCTCTTTTTTAGATAGCTTTTTGGTGAGTTAAACTTTTTTATATGTAAACTGTTCACTCTTTACATCTAATTAGAAGTAA
Organism: Pseudotsuga menziesii; assembly: GCA_001517045.1. Taxonomy (NCBI): domain Eukaryota; kingdom Viridiplantae; phylum Streptophyta; class Pinopsida; order Pinales; family Pinaceae; genus Pseudotsuga; species Pseudotsuga menziesii. The sequence continues at coordinate 159,327 of LPNX010328032.1, read as the reverse complement.
CGATTTTTTAGGAGGACAAAAATCATCTAAGGCCCTGTAATAAATTTATCAAACACAATTACATATTAACCATGTCAGTCTTGAAGTCTGTGTAGCAATACATTGATTATCTATTATAAACTTCGTAATTTCATCAAACCAATCACAAATCAGGGAAATCACCATATATTTATTAATGGTTCACAAAATATTCAATGTGGAAAAGACAAGGTTATAGATCAATATGATTGAAAAAGAAATCAATTTTTTTCCAATATGAATGCAATATATTTTTACTTTAAATCATTGCAGTCAACAAATATGACTTTAGAGTAATAAGTTATAACCAACGACAATTACAGAAACTGTTTTTGAACACTCTGGACTATATTTCCATCATGCTTTAACATAATGCTTAGAAGTTATGTACGGAGAAAGTATACCTTCTGTAGAGAAAAAGTAATTAAATCCAAAAATGATGTAAACTGGCTAAATACTATTGCCTTTGCAGCTGCATCCTTCTGTAGCATAAGCGCGATCTCTTCCCTCTAAAAACATCAACCTAAGTAAGTTCCTGTCTGATAACTGAGAATAAAAGGATCCATAATTAAGACAACCAACATCATCCAAAGCAACAAAACATATATAATTCCTAAATCATACACTAAGTAGGGATTATGCAAAACATTGTTCCAAAAGTGTTTCTATAAAAAGCAATGAGCCACAATTACTTAATAAATGTGTACCAAATAGCTAAATAAAGAAAAGAAAAATCTGATTGATTAAACTTTAAGCATACTAGGTGATCTTAAAGAACTCAAGCCTATGGATGAGTTTATTCAATCAACTATATAGTTGTCCAAATACTATGAAAATAAATACAAACCCCATGGAGGCTGTAGATTCTTGATGGAGGTTGTGAAACAACATAAAATAGCACCTTGGCCACTTGGTCACATACAGTAAGGAGTTAATATTCGCTGACATTTAAGTCAGAAGCATGCCATCTGATATTTGAAGTCATATGACCTTTAAGTCTCCCATTTTCTTGTCCACGGGACTGTGTTCTAGCAGCAAATAGTAAGTTGATCAGGGTTGGATTAAAATAGAGACTTGAGTTCAACCCCCCAGAGTGGGTGGAGATAAGGCTAGGTGCAAGTCTTGGGTGATCTTGACAACATAGATATGCCCTTCATAGCAAAGTAATTTAGTTAAAGGGACATCTCCAAGTTTCTATAAGCAATATTTCCCCAAATGAAAGTCTCCCACTATCTAAAAACTGAAGGGTAATCCTCAACTGTTTCTTATGCCTCAGTCAGGTACAGTGATTGTAAAATTCTTTTGTTAGCTTAAATATTTTAAAGTTACAATACTTCCTTAAGCCTCCATAAAATGTAAATTCATCAAGGTACAATGTTGCAAGGAGGCCCTGAATCATATCTGCCTTTAATGTAACATATACTACTCAAGTCCAATGGTCTAGTTCCATGACAGGAGGTGCCCAGTTCGAATCTCCCTGGGTGAGGCAAGTTAACCCTTTTTCAGCAAGGGGCGATATATCGATTAGATTTGGTTTGTGATCATATCGCTGACATGTGATCCTGAGTTGAAATCTGTGGCTTCCCCATAGATCATTTGTCAAAGGTCCTTCAAGACTATCAGATGGTCCATATGCCTTGGATGTGCCTAGTCAAAGACAATGTCAGATGTTCTATGTGTTGCGATATCTCTAATCCCTCGTTGACAATTTAATGTTTTCTTATATGATGAATCCTAAGGAAAGCCTATGGAGGCAAGAGATTATTCATAAGTATATAGAACCATTGTCAATGGAAGAAAGGATCAGGCAGGCTGTTAAGCCTATTCTGTCAAATATATGGAAGGCTATAGTACAGGAATTCCCACTAGTGGGTAACTGGATGGCTTGGAATGTTGGTAATAGAGTTAAAGTAAGGATAGGGGCAGAACCCTGGGTGGGAAGTGGTGAAGAACATATACTCTCTGAGGAGCTGGTTGTCACATTGCAGAACAAGGGAATCCATTACTTGGCACAAACAACAGATCCAATTTCCACAACTATTTGTAAGCAGGGATGTAAAAGTGAAGTAGAGTAAAGGTTATCAGAGAGGGAGGAAGAAAGGTGTAAGGAATATGTAGCTCAGTTTCAGAAGAATAACATCAGGCTTAGAGAGGATGATTCTTTAGTCTGGTCAAAGAATCTTACCTTGGGGTTACATACTCCAAGGATAGGATATAAATCTATGTTTGTAGATAATTCATGAGAAGTAGAAACCTGGTGGTGGAAGAAGGTCTGGAAATTCAAAGCTCCTCTAAAGATAAGATCTATATGTGGCTCACCAAACAAGGCTTTATCTTGGGAAGAGCTCCAAGGGCATAGTAGGTCAGGTCCTGGTTGTTGTGTTTTGTGCAAGCAAGCCCGAATCAATAGATCACCTATTGACTAGATGCATAGATTCCTGTGAGGTCTGGTCAAAGATTGAAACTTTACCTGGGGATTTCTGCTAAGACTAGCAGTAGTGGAGAAGATGACTGAACTCTAGGTATTTCGGAAATCCTTGGCCATCAATTGGATGATTAGTAGATTTAGGGTGTATGTGTTCTCTCAACCCATTATGGAGAAGATTAAAATGGTGGAGGCACAGTCATTCCATCAGATTTACAGATAATTTAACTCAGAGACGGTTGGACTGTCTAAAAAGGGATTACTGATGACATAAAACTTTGGTTTAATATGGGAAAGCAGGAAAGGTGTAAGCCTCCCGGAGAGGTCATTGCAAGGATAGGGCCTGTGACTTTATATTTATATTTCTAGTTTGAGTACTGATGCTATTTCACATTATAGATGGAATTCTGCTCTATTTTCAGGTGGAAGTTGGTAGAAATACTGCATTTAAGGACCATAGTGCTATGTGGAAGCCAGTGATATTTTGTTACAATGTTTTTTTTAATGTATTAGTCACAGCACTATGGTCAAATGACCCTGTCAAAAATGCTTGCAGGCATTAGTAAAAGAAGTATTAGATAGAAGCTCTTTTTTAGATAGCTTTCTGGTGAGTTAAACTTTTTTATATGTAAACTGTTCACTCTTTACATCTAATCAGAAGTAACGATTTTTTAGGAGGACAAAAATCATCTAAGGCCCTATAAGAAATTTATCAAACACAATTACATATTAACCATGTCAGTCTTGAAGTCTGTGTAGCAATACATTGATTATCTATTATAAACTTCGTAATTTCATCAAACCAATCACAAATCAGGGAAATCACCATATATGCACTTGAGGCGCGAAGTCTCTGTAAGTCTGCCTTAATTATTTTCTTAATTTCATGATTATTTAAGTTGACCTCTAACTTCCCCTGGAGCTCAACCGAGGCAAAGATAGTCAGAAAGATCACTCTTTACAGCCTGGGAGAGTGTCACTTTTGTTAAATAGAGCTCAAAGCTTTTGTGGTCTTGCAAAAAGACTTCATTTCCCTAACTAAAAAGTGTGAATTCTCATTTATTTTGCAGCATGGACTCACTCTTGCGAAGTAGGTGCCAAAATTCTCTCTTCATTTACCAGACGGCTAAATATGCCTCTCTACCACTCAGGATAGTCTCACTTTTGCAAAATAGAGCTCAAAGCTTCGTTATCTTGCACAAAGTTCTCATTTCAGAAACTATCACCTCGCGGAGCAAGTATCAAAATTATCTATTTATTTTCCAGCAAGCTAAAGATGCATTAAATCCCAACCTCCCATGGCAAAGCATTCAGTTATAAAGCCATAAACCAGATCCGACATCACAGTAAATAAGTTAACCTCAAATACTGAAACTGAACCTCAGAGAACAACAAATATTTACCTGAAAATGTCCCAGCAGCTCGCAACACCCGACTGAGGGCTCGAAAATCCGTCCTTGGTGTCAATACTACAGTAAGCATGCCTGATTGAAGGCCTACCATCCAGGGATCAAATTTGAAGGGACTAGGGTCCCATTTCATGAGAAATTGAACATATAAAAATAAATCATTCTTTTCATTTTACAACAAAATTTTATTATTTACTAAAAACAATGTATAGAAGAAAATGACAATAAGAAGAAATCCCGAGTGATTCAACATTTACATGGAATTAGTGAGGTAACAATGTACTCTCTCGGTCCTTGGAGCATATAGTTTATTGAACTTAGATAAGGTACAATTTTGTCGGGCCAGTGAAATACTCGGTTGTTAGGCCATTGATAAAATAAGGCATTGGAATTTGGAAGGACCTTTGAATGGAGGATTGATTCAGCTTGATGGTGGCTCTATTGGTCAAGTGTGATTGGGCCTACCTAAAAGATAAACCTAGAATTTAATACCTAATGATTTCACGGAGAAACTTTTTTATTAACCCTAAATTTAGAAGTTATTTTTAGAATTGAATCATGTCCTCCCCACATGCTTGAATCAAAGTGATCAAACAAAGGCCCCAATTTTAGGTGGATTATGGATAGTCCCTCCAATGTATATCAAGTTTAAACCCCAATTCGAAGTGATCAAGCAAAATCCCCAATTTTAGGTAGATTATGGATAGTCCCTCCAATCTATATTGAGTTTATCAGCCCTATCAAAAAGGTTAAGTATTTATTAGTCCACTATAAGGAAGAACTTTAAATTCTCCAACAAATATCACTACAAGTTGGGTGTCTAGTTTCTACCAAAGTCAATAAGGAAGACGAATAATAAACACATGTTTGGGAGGTTTGTGACAATGAGGATGTTGAAATCATGTTCTTTGCTAGATCATTGCACTCCCAGTCCCTCATTCATGAATGTCCATCGAGGGATTCCCTTGTTTAGATATATTGGTAGACAATTTTTACTTCTTGTTTCCATTATTAGAAGGATGAAATGAAGGGGTCAGAGTCTACAACATTTACAGTGTCGGTTGTTAAATATTTTATCCTTTCAACTATTTGTTTCATCAAGGAAATTGGAACAATTCAAACACTTATATTCAAATATTGTTCTTTCTTTCAACCTAATGTTTACAATTCATGGAAGATAAATAACATTAATAGATTTGAAACTCAGATACAAGGATCTTTCTTCTTACTCCTCCGTCCAAATGAAGTTGTGGTCCTAGACTATGAAAAGTATAGATTATTTTGGTTGTGATTTCATTTAAATACTAGGTTTTTTAAGGTTAAATTTATTGAGTATTGGAGACTTAGTTTGGCCGAAATGCAATAGCATAATACATTACAAATTTCAAACAACATTTTGGATGGAGAAATTTTAAACCCTTATATTTATAGAACCAGAAGGAACTCCAACAAGAAACACATTTAACTTTTATCCACATATAAAATGTTACACAAGTGTAAAATGCTATACATACCTGTAAATTCACGACAGCCAAGTCGACAGCTTAGCTCTGCATAATCTTTTGGAGGAAATAGAAATTAGGGAGACACTAAAGCATAGAATTGGAGAGTTGAGAGTCTAAGTCCCGACCTCCAACTGTCCTATACTCGTAAACCCAAAATAATTTTTTTTCACAGACTTCACCAATCTCTTTAAGTTCGGGGAAGCTCATTAATACAACCTACCCAACGTTCTACCTTTGCTTCTCTTTCTCCTACCTATGAAAAAGGAGGAACCTTCGAGTTGGCCACCGCAGAAGACAACGAGGAATTAGAGTGTGCAACCATTTCCTTCTACAGAAAGATGATTGGAAGCAATGCCATCTCAATTCCACAATATCCTGACGCTCTTGAGTTGGTTTATCTTTCCCGAGGTATTAAAATGCATGTTTGTGTATTTCACATGATTACAAAAAAATCATTTTATAATTGCTTCTACGTCATAACATAGATATATCTGTGCAGGCGAGGGAAAATTGGGTATTGTTTTCCTAAGGTTTCCAGTTACTTTCAGAGATCATTCTTCGTTATGAGGGCACTCAGGGTGTAGATCAGAGAGCCCATAGGAGGAAGAAGAAGAAGAAGAAGAAGACTCAAGTAAAAAGGTGAGGTGAGTGAGGAGGGGAGACATAATAGCGATATTTGCAGGAGAAAACCACTAGTGCTTTGAATGAGGGGAACGAGCCTCTCTAAATCGTAGCCATTGTAGACATAGGAAACCCTCATAAACAGCTCGGGCGTAAGAGTTACCATGTAAGCATCTTTACACATTAAGTAATGATAATATTCAGTTAAGTATATGAAAAATTCATTCGTTTATTTTAGAGATGATTATATGCATATTGTACAACCATTCTCTATGGCTGGCCCTCCATTCTAGTTGCCTTTGTCTCTACTACCTAACCCCCTTCCTTCGATGAGATAGGTAGACTAAGCGGCCTAGGTGGACCGTGGGAGACTGGGAGTGATGATTCAAATGATTATGACCCCAGTAAATGAATGGAAATTGGATTAAATCCTAGAATACTAGACTAACTAGTATAGGATATGATTCATGAGCACAAACAAAGGGCGGCGTCCTGCTAGCCTGCTACCAAATATCTATCATCCCAGTCTTGGGTGAAACCCTGGCCTGGAAACTTACATACCCATTGGACCAGGTTAGGTTCAAATCTAGAAAAGATTGTTCAATGCATTGTAAATTGCAACTTGTAAGTTGTAACCCAAAAAACAACACAATTAATTTTTCCTTACATAGCCTTGACAGTGGAGGGTTATCAAATCAATTCACCATCCTTAGATATGAATCATATGAGTATTTAATTTCACATTATATACTCAAATACTCAAGTGACTTGTAAGTTGTGATATCAAGTGACTCGGTGAACAATAAGATGACAGATGGAAAATCGAGTTGGCAGGTGGCATCATCTCATACCAAGATTTAATGAAGTTGGTGAATTAGTAATGCATGCTAATTCCATTAAATGCTTTGAAAGTGAACATCGAATCATGAGCCACAGTCCTGACTCACCGACTTGAAATTGGCACTAGGAAGCCTAGTGGCCCACCGTGGTCCATGTCGATTGGGACTGAGATCCTCATCCATGATTCGACTATTCAAGGGAACTTGGGAAGACTCTGAGTCTCAAATCTCCCATAGTCCACTGAAACCCTGGATAGGCAAATTTTGTAGCTTCCCTTCTATTGCAAATTTACCGAGGCTTACTCAATTTCATTATTGAAGTGCTGGGAATGAAACTAATTTTTTTTGCATGGTAAAATTCCTTGTGGCCTTCTATGACGTTTAAAATGGCCTTTGAAGGGCTCCAAAGGCTTCAAATTTGAAGCCTGCTACCATCTTGAGACTCTTTGGATTCCCCGACCTTCACACTGTAACTTCCTGCATTCGCGTTTGCTATCTATATTTTTCTTTGTGTGTTGTCCTTGTTATCTCACCTTTTCCTCGTGTGTTTGTTGCAACATTTATATGCTGATACTTTGGATCAATTGTTTAATTATTTATTTTTATTTTTATGATTGTTAATTTCTTCTCATCAACATTATGACATGTTGAATTTTTGTATCCATGGAAGTGTTCCTTTAGTGATTTTGTGCTTTGGTCACTAAAAAGGGGACAAGTTATATGATCCTTGTATTAATAATTAATCGAAAGCGGTTCATGAGGCCTATAAGAGGTCGAGGAATCGAAATATTTCCCTGAAAATCGGAGATGGGGTCGAGCCTCTATATTTATACTGCATATGGATCTAAGACTGGTTCTGGGTCAGCACCCCAGTTTAATTATAATTGGATCAACTACTATGATGTTTAAAGGAACTGAGCTTGGTGAAGCTACATTGACTGGTGCAGCTAGTTCGATGGTCACAGATCATAATACTTATACCGAAGTTACCAAAGCACCTTAGTATGGGACTTGCAAGGAATCTTACATTGAAGGACCAACAACTAGCTATGATGCTTCTAGGTATCAATATGGTACTGGTTCTAGTACCTAATTCATAATTGACATATAAGGAACGTAATTTTCCTTTGGCACGCGCTTAACCGAGTTTGCTTCATTAATGGTGCAGCAGGGATAAAGATGGTCAAGATAAAATTCATGCAATTGCTTTGTTGGATCTCTAAAGATTGAGGTGCATGGCACCAATATTACTAATAGAAGGTAGACAATTTACAAAATTTTGACTTTATTGTCAAAATTGCAATTTTCCATGACACAATTAAAAATGACTAACATAAATGACTAATTCATATTCTTCTAGCTAGTCATTTTTTATGTCGTGACTAAATTAGTCACTTATGTTAGTCATTTTTAACTTTGTCACTTATTATCTAGTCATATTTGTTAACTAGTGACTAAATTAGTCGTTAATTTTAGTCGTTTATAGTTGGCTCAATCAAAATTGCTCATATTTAGTAGTAAATCACTTGAAAAACCTGTGGTGACTAGAATTTTTAGTCACGTAATAGCTAATTCCTCATTTTGTACTAGTGGCACCTTGGTGGTTTTTCCGAGATGGGTTTCCAAGTTATTTCCTATGTCGATGAATGTTGAATGTTGAATGTTTATTGGTTAATGTTGAGTATTTCATTATCTTGCATTGTTTATGATTATTGTTGGAATGAATGTCAGAATATTGATAAAGAAGAGAACGAATGAATGAATGATTAAAGTATTGTCGAGCACTTGGTATTATGTCATGTTAAAATACTGCTAAGGTGATAATGCAGTCGCATCGTTGTCACTTACATTTAAGGAATCAACTACGTCACATAGTTGCACCAATTGTTAAGTTGACAAGGACAAGGTTGTGTCACACTGTTGCACCACTGTTGAGTATTAAAAGACTCCATCCTTCTGAATCCATCGAGCACCTTGGTCGCATGCCAAGGGACTCTAATCCCTTATCGACTATGGGAACATGGTTCTGGCAGTTACATTGAGATATCTCGGTTGTGACTAGGATTTCCTCGTAGGTGTTTTCGATTAAGCTTGCTCTGTCGGGATGATGTATTTGGGTGTTTTGTTGGTATTGTGTTGTTGTTGAACCTGGGTGGTGAGAGTGGGGAAATTAGGCCAACAAATGAATCTGTTACCAGGACCGTAATCATTTGAGTCGAGCGAAATGTTGTGGCATCCGACAAAGAAGGAAATATAGGATTTCCTTTAGTGTAAAACGTTATCATTGGTGTAAGAAGAGAGTACAAGATTCCATTTGAGTGTATAAAAATGGCTAGACTAGTACATATACTCTAGTATTCACGAGATCTTCTTTGCAGAGTTTCCTATTTTGTTGCACAAGTGGTGGTCAAGATTGGTGACTCGGCAAACAAATTTCCAGAGAAGAGAAATGGTCGAGTGGAGTGCTTAGTTGATTCATGAGATAACCAGTGTAAGTAACCCCATCTCTAGAGCTGTTGATTTTTGGGTCGATGTTATTGTTGATGTATATGTAACTTCGGAATGTATTCTTCTATGTATCCTATGTATTGTAACCCGATGTTTATTTTGGGATGTTTCTATTATGTATTTGAGTCATGTGGTCATACCCCGATGTTCCGATCAGGAGGATTAATAATGTAAATAAGTCATATCAAGTCATTAGGTAAGTCCCCACAGTTTTGGGGCACTTGAGTTATTATACACTAATTAAGGTGTAGGCTCGAGTAGTAATTATTAGGGTTGAGCCTACGTGTGAAATGCAAATTAAGTGAATGGACTAATATAAATAGAGAGTGTGTGTCTCTCTATTTATCACTTGTGAATTACATCACTTGCTCTCTCAAGTGTGGCACACCTTTGGAGAAGGAAATACTTTGGCTTGACAGAAGACAGAAGGCTACTACTGTTGTTTTGGGAGATCTCTTACTATTTTGGTGTTGATTCTATCTTAGAGGAAGTTGCGGGGTTTTCTCCTTAATGGTTTCCCTGAGGAAAACTCTTTGTGTCTCTTGTCTCTTGTGATGTGCTCATGTTTTATTGCTGTACTTGTTATTCTCTCAGTGAAAAGATCCTAAGATCATAATGCTAGCTTAATTGATGAAAAACTAACATGGGATCAGAGCTAACCTGAGAAGAAGACATTGTGCAGCTACAGGAACTAGGGATTCCTATTTTTTGGATCTTCCTCCACATATTTTCAGCAAAATTATGATAGGATGACTCTCCATTGAAGGGTGCATCTTTCTGTCGATGCGGAATTCAATTTCAAGCATTTTCAGTTTCGATGCGGAAATTAGGGATTTCTACAGAAGAGGAATTTTTGAGTGAGACCAGCATAGGATTTTTCTCCTCATCAAAACCGAAGTTTAGAGACCTGGATCAATAAATTTGGTTAGGTGAAACTCCGGGAAAGTCAAACCCTAGTTTGACCCTGAGCTAGGAGAAACCCTAAATACTAAAACTGTTAAGTTTTGGTACAGTCACTATATTCCAGGATTTGCGAAGGATCAGAAGATGAAAATTATAGGGGCCTAAGATAACATACTGATGAACACTGTGTCCAAAAATCAGCCTCAGATTCGCTATATTCTGGGAGATATGATCTCTCCAAGTTAGGGCTCCATCCTCTTCTAGAAATCATCCATAAACAGGACACCTGGGGAGATCTGCAATATCTTGGGATACAGAGGTCCAAATGAAATTCCTGAAGATGTTCCAGAAATGGCACGTACTATAATTTATGTGGTCCGAATATCAGACTTAGAATATGAACCAGTGACACGTGGCATTCCATACAACTTCGTTGTTCTGAATAGTCCTGTAACAGGTCACCTTGGGAAAAGGATCATAAATCCAAAATGGTGAAACCAATTCTAATGAAACCTATGGTGTTGGATCAGGGACATGCGAGGTTACCTCAATGCGAAATTTTAGACACAGAGGATCAGTAATTTCAGAGATATCACAGAAACAGTAATAGGCATCTCTGCAGAAGAAATCAGAAAATTAGGGCTTCCTGTTTCAGTAGCTTCCCTCCACTATTTTCAGAAAAGGAGTACACTAGACTGCTCCATTTGAAGAGATATATCTGTTCATCCAATCAGATCTGAAAGATTCCAAGTTTTGAGAATTAGGGTTTCTGTGACAAATACTAGATCAGCCAGCTCTGGAACCAGGATGGTCACCTCAAATCGGTAAGATCTAATCCTTTGCTATTTTCATTTGAGGTTCTCATTTCAAAGTGATCTATCACATCAGATTGATGATAATCTTGGTGAAGTTCACAAATTCCAAGCATAGAAGTATTTGATCTCTCTAAAGAAATGGATTGGACACCTACATGAGTAGAGAGGTTCCAGTTTCAGAGGGAGATGAGGCTAGAAGCCTTACACAAGAAGAACTTGGTCAAGTCCAAGAAGATCATGGTTGATTCAGTCATGGATCAACTTGTACCACAAGTGTCTTCCCTAAAAGACACCAAAGATGTTTGATTCCTTGGCCAAGCTATTTGAAGGGAAGAATAGAAATCAGAATATGACCTTGAGAAACCAGTTGAAGAATGTGAAGATCAGAATGCAGAGACCATGCAGTCATAAGAGTCTCTCAAATCAAGAACAACTTGAAGCGGTAAAAGAAGAAGTGAAGAATGTAGAAGTGGTGATGGCCACCTTGAATAGCCTCCCAGGATCATGGGATTCATTCATGCAAGGAATGTGTCGCAGAAGGAAGTGATTACTTTTAGCAGACTTCGAGAAGAAGAAGAAGCTTGACTCATAAGAAGAGAAGAGAAGATGGGAGCAATTGAAGATCAAGCTCTCACCATCCAAAGAAGATCCCTCAAGCGATGAGGAATATGAAGAACTCAAATCTTGAAGAACTTCTTATCCATCCTAGCATTTGGATAAGAAACGATGCTATTATGAATGAAGAAGACGATGAAGCTGAAGGCTCAAGAAGGAGTACGCCCTCGAAACAAATAAAGATAAGTATTCAATTGTCATTTCATGATATTGTTTTGTTATGCATTTGTTTATATTGTATTATGCATGATAGGATGTTTGCATTAATGAAAGTATACTACTAATATGCATGTGATGGGTAAGTAGCTCATGGTGCTATACAAATTCTCCATTGCTACTTATCTAGAATGAAACCTCTTTGCTGACATATTGGATTAGTGCACAATCTCAATGTTATCCTGGTAGAGATGGAAGGCATCTAGAAAGTTTCAGTGAGATATGGATGAATGTTGTATTGGCTAAAGTAGTTGCATGATCATATATTTATGCATAAGAACTTGCCAGTATAAATATTCCTTATGAAATGTTTCTAACCATACAATTGCATTTGACTTGTAGGAAAGATCGCATACATAATCGCCTACAAGCAAAGAAGAATGAAGACTTGTTTCGAAGAACAAGTGACGACTGTTCAAAGACAAAGAATAATATGATGAGTGCAGTGACATCATTGATGCAAAACCTTCCAGCCACCAAGAAGAAAGGGAAGATTAGTTCAAGAAGAATGATGTTTGGGCGTAGTATCGAGACCTGAATAGAAGTTCATAGTTCCATCATGCAGTAGATGGAAACATCGTGGGATAACACATACATGATGAGCTTGATGAATATCTTAACCTTTGCTACAAGGTTGATAGAGGATGACAAGCTCATAGATGGGTGCAAGATGAACTTTTGAAGAAGTTCAAGATAGAGGATCTTAGTATCCAGTGATCCTAGATGGATACTACTTGTCACTTCAGTACTGAATGTTTTCAGTGCATAGAGTACAGAAGACAGAGGGAGTATGATGCTCCGCTTCAGAGGGAGTGACTACAGAAGATCTAAGGTTCGACATGGTATGACAGGATGGGCAGATTACTGATGACTCTAGGCTTTACTAAGAGTAAAGTGGATTCCAACCTTTGCTTCAAGGTTGAAGATGGAAGACTAGTGCTACTCCTGTTATGTGTCGATGCACTATTTTCTAGGTATGGAGGTGTGGCAGAGTGAAGATGGAATCTTCCTTGGACAAGGGAAGTATACAGTAGAGATCCTGAATAGGTTCAGGATTATGGACTGCATGGCCACACCTATGGCATCGAACCTAAAGCTATTAAGTGATGCTTCATCAGAGACGGTTGATGCTACGATGTATCGTCAGATGATTGGGTCCTTGATGTACCTGAGACTAGATATTTGCTTTGCTGTGAACACATTGAGACATGTTCACCTGATGGTTGCAAAGCACGCGGGGGGTATAGTTGATTATGGACTCAAGTACGATGCAAATTAGAAGATTAACCTGGAAGGTTATGTTGATTCAGATTGGGCAGGCAGTGCCATCGACAGGAAGAGTACTTCGGGATGTTGCTTCAGTATGGGATTAGGTGTGATCTCTTGGTTTAGCAGGAAGCAATCCTGTGTGGCACTGAGTACGGCTGAAGTAGAGTATGTCGCAACTTGTTCAGTTAGTTGTGAGGCAGTATGGCTGCGGAAGCTACTGTCTGATATATTTGATCTCCAGTTGGATGCTACTTGTGAGAACCAGAGTTGCGTGAAGTTGTCAGAGAATCCAGTGTTCCATGACAAGTCGAAGCATATCGAGATCAAGTATCACTATATCAGGGATATGGTGCAGAGAGGAGAAATGAAGCTCCTGTATGTTGCGACAGAGGAACAGATAGCTGATGTATTGACGAAGCCATTGGCTAGGCTGAAGTTCGAATACTTCAGAGAGAGACTTGGTGTTCTCCAGATCGAGGCTTCCTCCTAGGGAAAGTGATGAGTCCCAAATCCATTCTGACGAGCAGGTCAGATATAAGGGCTGAGCCATTCTATCATGGTGAGAGGATTTAGTTCCTTCCATGTTAGATATGAGTGCTAGAGATCCAAAGCCATTCTGACGAGCAGGTCAGATATAAGGGCTGAGCCATTCTGTCATGGTGAGAGGATTTGGTTCCTTCCATGTCAGATATGAGTGTTGATTGCCATTCTGGGAATGGAGGCACCTGGTCAGTTACCAGGAAGACTCAGTCTAGGACTGAGAGCACCATTCTGACGAGCAGGTCAGATGTAAGGGCTGAGCCATTCTGGTCATGGCTAAAGGATTAAGTTCCTCCCATGACAGATGTGAGTGCTGGCCATTCTATCGAGTAGGAAAGATGTAAGGGCTACCGCCATTCTGACAAGCAGGTCAGATGTAAGGGCAGTGCCATTCTGTTCATGGCTAAAGGATTAAGTTCCTCCCATGACAGATGTGAGTGCTGGCCATTCTGTCGAGTAGGACAGATGTAAGGGCTACCACCATTCTGACAAGCAGGTCAGATGTAAGGGCAGTGCCATTCTGTTCATGGCTAAAGGATTTAGTTCCTTCCATGTCATATGTGAGTGCCGGCCATTCTATCGAGTAGGACAGATGTAAGGGCTATCGCCATTCTGACGAGCAGGTCAGATGTAAGGGCAATGCCATTCTGTTCATGGCTAAAGGATTTAGTTCCTTCCATGTCAGATGTGAGTGCCGGCCATTCTGTCGAGTAGGACAGATGTAAGGGCTACCGCCATTTTGACAAGTAGGTCAAATGTAAGGGCAGAGCCATTCTGTTCATGGCTAAAGGATTGGTTCCTTCCATGGTCGGATGTAAGGGCAGTGACATGGTGAGAGGATTGGTTCCTTCCATGGGCAGGATTCCACATCCAGCATGAAAAAGGGCTGG
>LPNX010328032.1:75531-144328 GCA_001517045.1 Pseudotsuga menziesii | reverse complement strand
AAAAGGACTGGCTCTGTAAAGACTTCCGATGACGAGTAGAATCATGAGATAACACCAGTGTTGATCCAGATCGAGTGATGATCCAACAGTAAAGATCCAGATCAAGTGATGATCCAGATCCAGCCCAATGATGATGATCCAGATTGAGAGATGATCTAGATCGAGTGATGATCCAGATCGAGAGATGATCCGGATCCAGATGACTTGAAGATGAAGATGACTTGAAGACGAAGATGACTTGAATATGACTCAAAGACGAAGATGATCCAGTTGATACAGAGAAGAAGACCAGTGCTGAAAACTGTGTAGAAAGAATACCTTCCTAGTTAAGAGGGAGTGTTGATGTATATGTAACTTCAGAATGTATTCTTCTATGTATCCTATGTATTGTAACCCGATGTTTATTCCGGGATGTTTCTATTATGTATTTGAGTCATGTGGTCATACCCCGATGTTCCGATCGGGAGGATTAATAATGTAAACAAGTCATATCAAGTCATTAGGTAAGTCCCCATAGTTTTGGGGCACATGAGTTATTATACACTAATTAAGGTGTAGGCTCGAGTAGTAATTATTAGGGTTGAGCCTACGTGTGAAATGGAAAATTAAGTGAACGGACTAATATAAATAGAGAGTGTGTGTCTCTCTATTTATCACTTGTGAATTACATCACTTGCTCTCTCAAGTGTGGCGCACCTTTGGAGAAGGAAATACTTTGGCTTCACAGAAGACAGAAGGCTACTACTGTTTTGGGAGATCTCTTACTATTTTGGTGTTGATTCTATCTTAGAGGAAGTTGCGGGGTTTTCTCCTTTATGGTTTCCCCGAGGAAAACTCTTTGTGTCTCTTGTCTCTTGTGATGTGCTCATGTTTTATTGCTGTACTTGTTATTCTCTCAGTGAAAAGATCCTAAGATCATAATGCTAGCTTAATTGATGAAAAACTAACAATTATTTTACAAGGGTATATTACGGAGTTTTTAGTGGAGATGATAACCTCATATAGTGAGGCCGAAAAGTTTTTTTCCAAGGACCTCGAAGAAGGTATCTGTTGTCTATAAATACATTGGTAAAGATGTTCATCTATGAGAAGGGTATTTTGCAGTTGAGCAATTGAGGCGCATATCCAAAGGAGGGGATATGTCGTAGACTACCTATAAATACAATGAGAAATGGTGAGCTTAGATGTTCTTAGGAAGTCCAGAACTTGAACTATAATTTGGATTCCTAAGGAGTGGAAGGAGATTCAGGTCAAGAAAAATAAGAAATACAGTAGGAGGAAGATGAAATCCTAGTCTGTTCGAAGAAAGTGAGTACGAAGTTCAGTCATGGCTAGACGAAATATATTGCGATGAAGAGGAATAATATAGCCCGATTTCTGAATGAGAAGAAGAATATGAAGAATCTGCAAAGACACCAAGATCAAGATGCAACTACACCACACCAGGAGTATCACTAGAGGTAAGGTCTAGAGCCTCATCTTCTGAAAGAGATGTTAAAACTGATAGTTCTAGTACTATGCCTAGCATGCAAGGGAGTCCACCTTCATTAAATTATTCATTAGACAACCCCGACACCAACTCAATGGTTTGTGATGATATTATATAATCTGCATTCAATGGGAATGGAGCTGAAGATCTAGAGCAGCATTGGTTCCTTTGCGAAGCTATTTGGATGGTTCACCAAGCTCATAGTGTAGAACCAAGAAAATCACAGATGATCATGACTCTACAGGGTCACACGCTGGACTGGTTCATGAATTTCTATGTAGTACCAATAGGAACCCCACATAATACCCTTGATGAGATTTGAATCATGATGATTTGTGAGTTTAGAAAACCCAAATCTGAGTTGCAATGCATCACTGCTATAAAAGAGATAAAGAACTTACCAATGGAATCCATATGGGATTTCGATCAGTGGTTTAAAAATTTGATGGCCAAATTTAGCTTCCACATGTTAGATGTCCAACATAAGGAGTGGTTTATTGTTGCACTATTACTACACATTCGAGCTCCTTTGATGCAACGAAAGATTGTGTCGCATACGGAAGCGCTAGAACTAGAAATGAAGATGGAATCTTCATCGATCGAAGATGGTGGCACAGGTATGGTGTAGATTTAGTCAGAGTTGGATAATATGATCATGTAGCTTTAGAAAATCTAGAAGGGTAAATAAGTATGAGAAGAATTTTGGTGCACAAGCTGTCGAACGGATGCACACACCAAGGATAGTTGTCCATCGTACATGAACTATATCTCATCGGGTGTGGCTAATCCATTAAGTACTCATGGGATACCCTGGTGCCGAATATGTCAAACTAGAGGGAATCACAATGAGTATTGTTCAGTGTTTATACTAAAAAAATTTGTAAGTACCCTAGCCAACCTTTTTTGTAATTTTTTTAAATTAGTAGGGCATGATGAGAAGGATTCAATAGCATATCAGATCCTAAAGGAGAAGACAACATACACCTACTTGATGAAGAACGATGAGCAGGTTTAGGGTGAATAGGCACAATTGCACTACCAGATTGTGCCTTTCCCAGAAAACCAGTATCAAAATTAGTATCAGCCTCAGTATGCACCACAAAACCAATACACACTGCAGAATCCATACCCACCATAGTAGCCACACCCTCAGAGATGGGGGGATGGAAAATTCAGAGGTAGAGGAGGAGAAGGATTTGGCAGAGGAAGAGGTCAAGTTGTATGCTATAACTGTGGACAACCGAGAGATTATGCCAAATATTTCCAAGACCCTACAAAGATATGTTCATATTGCAAAGCGTAGGACCATAATGTGGAGCAGTGTCCCTAGTTGATTGCAAAGTGGTAATATTGAACCATCACAGGTCCTAACCCCATACATAATCCAAATAAAAATCCTAACCCTAATGTTCAGATGATTGTTGCTGAGCCGAGAGATCCAAGTGTTGCTATCATCACACAAGGAGGTGCTGCGAACAAATTTGATCAGAATATACCGCAAGAACAATCACAAGAGCAACCTACGGTGTAGAAGAAATTGCCTTTCGATGTTCAAAAGCAGAAGCAAGTATTTTTGGACATGCGACTAGAGTTCATGGATCCAAAACAACCATCGACCTCAACTGAAGTTAGGGAGATTCCTGAATGATTCCAACAGCTATTCCAAAAGCACATTCTGACAAAGGTTAGTAATCTCAAGTCATTTTTATCAAGTTTCTTAGTGATAATTCAAGATAAAGATGTTGTCACAAAACTAAAAGCACTGATAGAAGAAACCCCAAGAGTGTCGCAACCTGGGAGGAAGGTTAACCATGTCAAAAATAAATTCAAAATGAGGCATGAGTTAAGAATGGCTGCACATATAGGAGACTATAACATGAATTACATCATTCTAGATCTGGGGTCAGACATCAATATTCTGACACAACAGACTTGGGAAAGCATGGGCAAGTCGCACATAGACTGGTCTCCTCTCCAGTTGAAGCTTGCAAATCAGGTGAAGGTCCTAACAATTGGTAGGTTGAGTCAAGTCCATGTCGACATTGAGGGGAAGCGCACATTTGTAGACTTTGAAGTCATCAACATTGTTGACAACATGAACCCATATCTCGCGCTTCTAGGGATAGATTGTTCCATAGATAATCAGACCATTATAAACTTCAAGAAAAAGGATCCTCTCATTCGAGGATGATGAGATGATGGTAGTGTCGCTCATTGATCCACTGGAGGGATAGAGGTATGTCAAACTAGTCTACAATGAAGGACATAATGATTATCTAAACCATATCTATAATATCAACACATTAAAAGATGATTATGTAAACCCAACAACGGATGGAAACCTGAGCTGGAGGAGTGTCGATTCATGCACATCATATTCAGGAGAGGCCTTGGAGAATTGGAAAAACAGTTTGCATGAAATCTCTATGTGGAGATGCGCCAAACTTACCCGGTCTATGCGACGGGTGGAAAATCAATTGAGGGAGTTTCCCACATATGAGGGCTTACCTAATATTGTGACCTTCCTAAGTGAATTTGAAGGAATCGTAACAGAACCGTAGTGCATGTCTCCGTTAAAATATTTACTGAAGGCTACGGTCTTAAGATTGTGGGGTATCGTATCAGAATTTCCATAGTGCAGAATATTGTTGGAATTTCCATAGTGCAGAATCGTATCAGAATTTCCATAGTGCAGAATCGTATCAGAATTTCCATAGTGCAGAATCGTCTCAGAATTTCCATAGTGCAGAATATTGTTGGAATTTAGATTCGGCGAAGAAGTCACCATTGTGATTCATAGGTTCGCAAGGCTGCCAAACCCTATCGAGCACATTAATTAGTGTCTCATAGCATTTGTAGAATACCCGCGACAAGAATGGGTCCATCATTTCATTCATACATTGGAAATGACACCTAGAAGATGGTATACATCCCTGGAGTTGTGACAAGGAACTTAGGATTGGGACGAGGTGGTTACATAGTTTGCACACACCTTTGCATTTGTTGATGAGCAGCCGACCGTTGATGTTGCACTTGAATCAATTAAGGAAAAGATATTTGCTGAAATCCATGTCAAAGTAGTGAGTTTCCACCAGTGCAACGCAACTATCCAGCAATGGATGGCTTGTTACAATCTAGATGGAGAACCAGATGATGATCCAACTAAAATAAACATACCTAAATTGGAGGGCACACGTGAAGTCAAAGGAAGTGGTATGTCGAGCGACCAGTTCCTCAAGCCACTAAAAATCAAGAAAGTGAACATTGGATCACCGGAGAACTTGAAGTTGACCAATATAGTATATTATTGGGATGATGAGATGGTATCAAAGATAACATAATTGCTGCACGAGTTTTAGGACCTATTCCCTACCAATTTCTTAGAGAGGAAGGGAGTAGTAGGATTTCTGGGAGAGATAAAAATACCCTTGAAACCAGATGTTGAACCAGTCAAAAAACGGCCTTATAGGTTGAATCCAAGGTATAAAGAGAAAGTAATAGAAGAATTGGATCACATGCTCGGTGCCAAAATCATTGAACCTATTGAAGAATTAGAATGGATCAGCCCTATAGTGATCCAGGATAAGAATACAACATGTGAAGTCAAGATCTGTGTCGACCTAAGGAAGGTGAATGATGCATGCTTGCACGATCCATTCCCAACACCGTTTATAGATGAAGTACTTGAAAGCATAGGAGGACAAGAGATGTATTCATTTACCGATGGCTTCTCTAGCTATCACCAAGTTAGAATGGCAATGGAGGATCAACATAAAATGAAATTTGTCACATAATGGGGATGCTACTAGTATACGGTAATGCCCTTTGGACTCAAGAATGCACCTACTATTTTTTCTAGAATAGTAGTTTCTGCTTTTAAATATTTCATACATAAATTTCTTGAGGTCTACTTTGATGATTGGACTGTGTTTGGTCTATTTAGAGACCATATTGAGAGCATGTGCATGATTCTGGGCCACTATCACCAGTATTAGATCGCACTTAATTCAAAGAAATGTATTGTTTGCACACCATTTGGTGTGCTGTTAGGATATGTTGTGTTGCAACGAAATTTTGGTCGACCCAATGAAAGTTACGACTATCATCGACTTTCCACCACCTACATCAGTCACACAACTCATATCAGTGTTAGGACAGGCATGCTATTATAGGAAATTCATCAGAGGGTGTGCAGAGATAACTGCACCTATGGAGAAACGGTTGAAGAAAGATGCAAAGTTTCACTAGATAAAAGCTTGTCAGGAAAGTTTAGACAAGTTAAAAAACAAGATGGCCATCGCACCAATACTGTTATTTCTCGACTCGAAGAAGCAGTTCCACATCCATGTCGACACATCATCTGTCACACTCAGAATAGTCTTGACGTAGCCAGGTGAGGGTTTGTTTGACCACCCTATTGATTTTTCTAGAAAAAAATATCAAAAGTATAGAAAAGTTACATCACGATAGAGAGAGAATGCCTTGCCATGTTCTATGTGCTGCAAAAGTTCTGACACTATCTGTTGGGTGGAAATTTTAAAATGTACACTGATCATTCAGTCTTAAAATACCTGTTCAACAAGCCAGTGATGGGGGGGAGAGATCTCTCGATGGATTCTCTTGTTTCAAGAATTTGACTTTGAATTCATTGTTAAACCTAGTCGACTGAATGTGGGACCTGATCGCTTGTCAAGAATAGAAAGTGGTGAAGAACCAACCAGCGTGGAGGATAACTTGCCCGACATGCAACTGTTCATGGTCACCATGATTGATGATCAAATAAGGAGTTTAACGCTATCATACACTTCCTGAGCATAGGATATGCACCTGAAGGATTCACCACTGTGTGAAAGAAACATTTAGTCGTCAATGACATTGATTATACATTAATCGCGGGACACCTATACAAGATGGGCCTTGATGAAATATTTCAAGGGTGTGTCTTTGACCATGATTGACATCGGGTAATGAGCAAAGCACATGCTGACATTGCAGGAGTACACTACACTGGAAAGGCAACGATGCACACGATATTGCAAACTAGATTATGGTGTCCAACCATACGTATGGACACTAAGAGCTTCTGTCGGTGCTGTGATGTTTGCCAGAGGACAAGAAAACTGTTGAGATGTGATGAGATGTTGTTTGCACCGTAGATAACCCTTCAAGAATTTGACAAGTGGTCCATTGATTTTGTGGATCCTATTAGTTTTCCAGGGAAAAGGACTGGTGCACGCTACATTATCACTTCAATAGAATACTTAACAAGATGGCCTGAAGCCACTCCTATTAAGGATTTCACCGCTACAACTGCGACGAAGTTTTTATTTGAAAACGTGGTGACTAGAATCGGCCGCCCAAAAATTCTATGAAGCAACTAAGGTACGCATTTTGTTAACAAAGTAATTGATGAGCTTACTACAGAGTTCCAGATTCAGGATAGAAAGAAGACACCCTATCATCCTCAGGAGAATGGAACGGTTGAATCCTTCAACAAGATTCTAGAGAATGCATTAACCAAAGTATGCAACATGCGCCAAGATGATTGGGATCAAAAAGTTTCAGTTGTGCTATGGGAATACCACACAACCTGCAAGCGATTGATAGGGCACACTTGTTATGTATCTAATATTACGAGCAATTATTTTAATATTAATGTAGTATTAATTAAAACATAGGATCACACTCTTTCAGTGAATGATATATTTTGACCTATAAAAGGTCTTCTCATCATTGTAATTAAATCATCATTCAACATTCAATTTTACTGTGGTTAATTTCATAATCATGTGGGTTTTAGAGTTTTAGTTCACTTCAAGTGGTAACAGAGCTTGCCGCTCCTTGGCACCCTTCGCAGCTCCAGTTTCTTCTCTGCTACTCCATTTCCCTCCTACACAGTACCCTCTTCCTTCCACACACTACTTCAGGCCACCACCCTCCATTCCACACCCTTCTTCCTCCCTTCCTCCCACACGCCCTACACACCCCATCCATTTTCCCCGCATTGCACCTTCCATCTCCCACTTCCCCCACGTGCTGCCACTTCCCCAGCGCTGCACCTTCCATCTCCCATTTCCCCTGTGCTGCCCCTTCCTTCCTCCACCGTCGTCCTCCTACTCCCACCCGCCCTCCTCCACCGCCTTCCTACTCCACTCCACTCCCCATGTGTTGCTCCCTCTTGCTCTAGCCACCCTCCATGCTGTCCTCCTACTCGAACCGCCATGCGCCTCCATCGTAGACCTGCACAACCAAAGCATAGTATATAATATAATTATAATATATTATATTACATAATATATTTGTAATATATTATCTTTATTGTATTTACTTTTTTTTTAAATTAAATTTTTATTATTTAGAGAATATATATATATATATATATATCACCATTTTAAAACAAAATTCCTCCGTGCACAAGAAAAATGGCGGAAATGAATGAAATTAAATAAAGAATGGCGAAATTAGAGCTTAATCAAACCCAAGGTTCTAAACATCTCGAGGGAGTACACTCAAGACTAAACCAAATCGAAATGGAACTAAACAAAAGAAAAAATGAATTATCAGAGACTGACAAAAAGGAAGTCAACGAGGTAGTAGCTTGGGAGATGGGAGGTGTAAAAAGAAACATCACAGTATTGTTTGAATCTGGGTTAAGCAAACTCGATCACCATTTGGAAAACACAATTAATACATTAGTGCACAATATGTTAAAGGAAGACTAGCCATCCTCAAATTCAAGGCATCATAAGACAATTTCTCCCAAAAGAGGAAATCCACAAGAAGAGGTCGATCACGATCTCTCTCCAAATCATGAGAAGTCACTTTCTCCTCCAAAAAGGAATGGATATCAAATGAAACCCAAGTTAGAATTTTCAAAATTCAATGGCGACACAAAATGAAGCATGGCGTGGATCAACAAGGCAGAAGAATTTTTTTCCATACACAATATCACAGTTGACGAGGAAATGATAAAATATGCCTCTATGCAACTAGAAGAACGGGATTACAACTGGTGCATGTGGTGGAAGCTTACAACACAGGAAACTAAGCACAAGTGCAGACCATTCAAAAATTATTTCTTTAAGAGGCTTGAAGACTTAAAAGAAAAAGACTTCTTCGCAAAACTTACCAGACTGTAGCAAAAATGAGATGTTAATGAATACACCAACGAATGGGAAGCCCTAGGGACACATGTGCCAGAACTCAAAGACAGTCAATGCCTCCAGACTTATGTGTACAGACTAAAACCCTATATAAGAGATGAACTAGAGCTACTAAATGTATCAACCCTGGACAAGGCAAGACGCAATGCAAAAATCATTGAAGAAAAATTAAAAAAGGCATGGAACAAAAACCATGACAAAGATAGAAGGTCTATTCCAAATACCAAAAATGACACCAAATACCAGACACCACATATAAGGAATGACAACAAAACCACCTTAGAAGCCCAACGGATGAAATAAGGAAAGTGTAAGATTTGTAGAGAGAAGTGGGACCCAAGACACAGATGTTTAAAAAAAGAGACCACCAAGAAATTATATCAATGTGAAGTAGAATAAGAAGACAAGTCAGATAGAGATGAATCTGACATAGAAGAAAATCGTGACATCAAAAATCCTTTGTCAGATTCAGAAGATGAAGAAACTCCCAAAATATCAATTGCAGCCATAACAGGAATACACCAACCACAAACATTAAAATTAAAAGGGCATATAAAAAATAACAATGTTGTAGACCTATTCGACACAGGAAGCACCCATAATTTCATCGACATAAGTGTTGCAAAGAGGCTTAACGTTTTCATATATCCATTACCCAACATGAAAGTAATGGTAGCATATGGAAAGAAGATCGAAAAAGTAGGGAAATTCCACAAAGTTAAGCTGCAAATACAAGACTATAACCTTTAGTTAGAATTTTACGTAGTTCCCTTAGGAGGAGTTGATGCAGTACTAGGAATTCAGTGGTTGCAAACACTAGGTACCTACTCAGAAAACCACCAAGAACACTTTATAAAGTTTAAATGGCAAGGAGAAAGATAAAAATTATATGGGTTCCAACCCCCTCGCACGCAAATTGTGTCATCCCACAAAATGGAGAAGCTAATTCGAAAGGGAGCACCAGCATATGTTGTACAATTCCAGGAGATGGAATTATTAACTTCAGAAGTAGTTAAACCAGATCATCCGAATATCCAAGGATTAATCCAAAAATAAAAAAAAATTATTCAAAGACCTCCCCATGGAGTTACCACCAGAAAGGAAGATCGAGCATGTCATCAAAATCAAGTCAGGATCTAGCCATGTCAATGTTAAACCCTATAGGTATCCACACCACCATAAGATGGATATTGAAATATTAATCCGTTATTTATTTAAATGTGTAGTGATTACAGAAGTCGAAGTCCTTATGCTGCACCAGTAGTACTGGTACGAAAGAAGGATGGATCATTTAGGCTATGCATCAATTACAGAGGACTAAATAGAATAAATATTAAAGACAAATTCCCCATTCCATTTATCGATGAAATGTTGGACAAACTGCATGTCACAAGGTCTTTTCAAAATTAGACTTAAGGTCAGGATTTACCAAATCATAGTAAGGCCAGAAGATGTGGTGAAGACATCATTCCGAACCCATGAGGGACATTACGAATTTAAGGTAATGCCTTTTGGGCTAACTAACACCCCAATGACATTTCAAGCAACCATGAATAACCTATTCCAGTCATTCCTATGGAAGTTTGTATTAGTGTTTTTCAATGACATCCTTATATACAATAAGACATGGAAGGATAATCTCACACACCTAGAACAAGTGCTCTCTATTTGAAAAGAAAATCAGTTCTACGCTAAGATGTCCAAATGCACATTTGGTAAAGAAGAGGTGAGCTATCTTGGACACATAATATCTAAAGAAGGAGTCAAGGTTGATCCAAAAAAAATCAAATCCATCACAGAATGGCCCAACCCTACTAAAATCTCCAAGTTAAGAGGATTCCTCGGGCTAACAGGATACTACAGAAGATTCATTAGGAATTATGTGCATAGAATCGCACCCTTATCCAACCTTCTAAACAAGAATGCAGTCCATTGGAATGAAGAAGCGGAAAAATGTTTTGAAGCCTTAAAAGGAATTATTTCCTCCACACTTGTATTAGCTACCCCAAAATTCTCCAAACCATTTGTGATAGAATGTGACGCTTCAGGCTATGGGTTGGGAGCAATACTAATGCAAGATGAACACCCAATAGCTTTTGAGAGCAGGAAATTAAACAAGTGAGAACAATTCAAGTCTACATATGATAAAGGAATGCTGGCAATTATGCAAAAATTGGTAAAGTGGTGACAATACCTCTTAGGGGGCAAATTCATGATCTGCACAGACCATAATAGTGTTCCATACCTACTTCAATAGAAAACATTGTCCACAGAACAACAGATGTGGATAGAAAAAATAACTGCTTTCGACATGGAAATAATACACAAAAAAGGGAAGGAAAATGTAGTCACAGATGCACTCTCCAAAAAAGATGAGGATATTACCTCTTATGCCATCTCAGTCACAACTCCAGAATGGCTGAATGAAATACGAAGTGAATACGCCAAGGACCCAGAAACAAGCATGATAATTAACAAATCCAACCGTGACCCCAAGTTTGAATGGAAAAACAATATTCTTTGGTATAAGCGGAGGATTTATTTGAACTCAAACTTTAAATTCAAGGTTAAAGCAATAAAGGAATCCCATGATTCACTAGCCCCCGGTCATGTAGCATTCTTCAAATCTTATTATAATGCAAGAAGGTCATTTTTCTGGAAGGGAACGTAGAAAGATATCCAGCAATATGTGGCAAAATGCGACAATTGCCAGAGAAACAAAAGTGAAAATGTTTTAACCCCAGGGTTACTCCAACCCCTACACATTCCAAACCAGAAACGGAAAGAGATATCAATGGATTTCATCGATGGGTTACCTCCATCAGAAGGAAAGGAAAATATCCTTGTAGTGGTCGATCGATTAACCAAATTTGCTCACTTCATGGTAATAAAAAAAATAGACACGTCAAAACAAATTGCAGAAGTATTTTGCAAAAATGTCTACAAATTGCATGGCTTCCCAAATGTCATCGTCAATGATAGAGATGCAAAATTTAATGGAAAATTTTGAAGGGAATTCTTTAAAAAAATGGGTACATCACTCAATATGAGCTCAGATTACCACCCACAAACAGATGGTCAGACTGAAGTCGTAAATAAATGCTTAGAATAATATCTATGTTGTTTCGTAATAGATAAACATACCACACCTCCACAAAACTGACCCCTTTCCAAGCATTATATGGGTATGAACCTCCAAATTGGGAGTTAGTTCTGAACGACACTAATGTTCCAGAAGTAAGGAACCAACTAGAGAAATCCCAAAAAACAATTGAATTACTCAAGGATAACTTAATCATGGCACAGAATCGCATGAGGCAACAAGCAGATCAACAAAAAACCAAAAGATAATTTGAAGTATGATATTGGGTATTCATAAGACTCCAACCCTATAAACAGGTATCCCTTAAAAGTGGAGGGAAACACAAGTTGGCCCCAAAGTTCTATGGACCGTACCAGATTATCCAGAAGATTAGTCAAGTGGCATATAAATTATAGTTACCTGATAAAAGTCATATCCACAATGTCTTCCATGTATCATGTCTCAAACAAATGTTGGGTAAACATCAAACAGTACAAACAATACTTCCTATGTTAGATGACAAAGGAAGGGTCATTTGGGAAATCGAGGCAATCATTGCAATATGAGAAAGAAAACTCCGTCCTTGAACACTCAAGGAATATCTTGTTAAGTGGAAGAATTTTCCAAATGAAGATGCATCATGGGAGACAGAACAATTTCGTCAACAATACCCGTCCTTACCCTTGCTTTGAGGACAAAGCATTCTAAAATACGGTGGCAATGATATGTATCTAATATTACAAGCTATTATTTTTAATATTAATGTAGTATTAATTAAAACATAGGATCACACCCTTTCAATGAATGGTGTATTTTGACCTATAAAAGGTCTTCTCATCATTGTAATTAAATTGTCATTCAATATTCAATTTTACTATGATTAATTTCAGAATCATGTGGGTTTTAGAGTTTTAGTTCACTTCAACACTCCATTCATACTGGTGTATGGAAATTAAGTTGTTGTGCCGATCAGAATATATTGTGCCGAGATTAAGAATTGTTGCACTAACGGAAATGACAGATGTCAATGCCATTGAGCAAAGGTTGTCACAACTCATCCAAATGCAAGAAGAACACTTCATTGTAGGATTCCATCAAAATATAGAGAAGCAAAGGAAAAAATCATGGCATGATCTCCATATTAGGACTAAGAAATTCAAAGTCGGAGGACTTGTTTTGCTGTATGACAATAAATTTTTGAAGCATCCAAGGAAATTGAAGATGCATTGGCTAGGGCCAAATGTGGTCACATATATCAATGACGGAGGCATAATAAAACTACACAAGATAGATGGAACACCCATTGCATGAATGATAAATGGAATCCTCCCGAAACCTTATTATGATGGTCACAACATGCCTGGGTAAGGAAGGAGTAGAAAAAAAAACTGAAAAAAAGGAAAGGAAACTATTCTGTCGCACGTCTATGACAGAAGTATGCAAATCCCAGTAAAGATCATGAATGACAACTGGTTGTCATTAAAGAACAGATACCCAAAAATGTTTAGGCAGTTATGACAATGAGGTGTCATTAATTCGAGAACTCCCTAGAGAATGATGGAGCGCTTTTTTGTGCCATCCGTCGTACTTTCCATAACTTTCCTAACATGTACAACTCAAAACTTGAGTATGCAAGTTAATTCAAAAACCGATCAAAGGAGAATCCCATGTGATCGACAATACGTCGATCTACCATCGAATGATCACATGCAAGACAATCGCATCCCTATAAATATGAGCCTTCATCAACAAGAATTCTTTTATGTGTGCAAAGAGAAGAAGAGAGAACCCAAGCTTATGAGTAAGAGAGTCGAAGCTAATTTTGATTTCCATTTCCAGCACCAGTGAGCACTCTAACATTACCATCACCTCACCTTACTTGATTGTGGAGGAAATTACGTCCTCAAAAGTTCAGCAACAAGAAGAAGAACCAGAAACAATGGTGTGACCATCTGAACGGATAGTTCCTTCAGCTTCTGGTTTGGCCCCTCCTTCGGCCTCAGGTTCGGCCCCTACATTAGCCCCGGTTCAAAATACACCAATTGATATACCAGTTGCAGGTCCGCGACCATTTTTTTCGGATAGGGAAATTCTGAAATCATCAAGGCCTCAGGTCAGGGCACCAAAGTTATCAAAGAAGCATAAGGCCGTTGAGGATATACCTTCTTAGGACATACCTATGGAGGAAGCACCAGCATTTCCACTACGTAGAGATGTGAATTCCACCATATAAGAGTGGAACCTATTACCTCCCTATGTTTTCCTAAGGAGAGAAGAGGTGTACAAAGTAAATATTTTGATGAAAGCACGCTCCTCCTTGGTGGTACCCCAGATCCCTACTGAAGTGTCATTGTTAATGAACTTAATATCAAAGCTGATCAAACTGTAGTTCGAACACACTCATATCCAGAAGAAGGCGGACCTGGAAAGAAAGAAATACATGGTCATAACTCCAGTTGTGCTACCTAAGCCACAGTTGGTAGTTCCAATGCAATGGGATCGCAGTATAGAAAGCGTAGGCCTGATAAACTTGCTGATAATGCCACATTTTGGTCAGAGTATGTAGGTAAGCACATATGTGAAACAACTCCTGGTCTGTTTCCATGGAGGCTATCTATGGATCGACAAGCCATATTTTGTTGATGTCGATCTCATTTCGTTGATAATGGGTATTTCACGTCAAGGACATGAACTTGCACCATATCTACGCCCAAACAAGGATACAACAAAGATAAAGGAGAAATATGAACTCCAACGCACGAATAGAGGATTCCTCATTTCCTCGATTACTAATAACATAGTGAAGTTCACCGCAAATATTTTATCTTGCAAACTACTGTGCAAGATGCGGCCTACTGAGTGCACCACCAAGACGATGGAACTAGCTAAAAAAAGTGTGTAGAAGGTGTCATTTTCATTTGTTCGCTGTACTTATTGAATGAGCTGCTCGAGGATGCTGAGCAAGCGTAGGAGGAACCTAAGCTGAAATTCCACTACTCCTAGATCCCGATTTTAATTTCTTTTATGGTTTGGTCAGACCCACCAGATTACCAGCTGCAGAATGTCCCGGTACTTTGCCATGGTGCCAAGTACCAAAACCTCTCGAAGGAAAAGGAAGACAAGATCCGATAGAAGGACAATAACATAGAGTTCTTTCAAAAAACAACATAGACGTAATCAAACAACAACATAGATTGTGCATGGAGACAGTCGAGAAGTATGCGTCCTTCATAAAATTCCAGGCTGGTGTCCACAATGTTATCTTGGAGCCATGGTAGGATCCCGCAAAGCAATCACATCCAATGCATTTTATGATTATTGAATTAGATGTGGAAGCACTCATCCAAGACTGGCCTAAGGAATGGCGCATCCCGGTTGACGTAGAAATGAAATAGGGAAATAATCAGGGAAACAACCAAGGAAATGGCCAAGGGAATGGCTAAGACGATGACCCAAACAATGATGGGGGAGACACGCAAGATAACCAATCACTGCACTTAGATGAATATTAAGAAAACAATGATGGTTATGGTGGCTCTGATCAAAATGATGCATAAGATACCAACTAATGAGGATGTGCGAAACCAACGGAGACCACAACAATAGGACCACGTGCATGTGTGCAAGAAACAAAAAGTTATTAAAACAACTAATACAGTCAAATTAGATAAGGAGGACATTGGCTTGATTGCAGATGTTGTCGTGGAAGTAGCAAAGACTAGCCTTGAGGGTCTCAGTACATAGCAAATGCAAGTGACCAACAGGCTCACAGAGCATGTTAATTGGCTCACTAAGGCTATCAATGAAGTAAATACCATAGCTGAAGTTGAGACATACAGTGTTGATCTTGGTGATACATTATCCATACCATTGTTGTTGCCACCCCTCAAGCTTGAATTAAATGTGCAAGCACCGGAGTCAGGAACACTGGAGTATGACAATGTTATCCATGCAATGGGGACATTGTCGCTATAGTTTTTGAAGCTAGCATTGGCTAAATTATATGTTGGTCAGCATGCGGCCATGAAAAACTCCACATGAGATAAAATGATCTTGCTTTCTAGGCCACAAAGACGACAAGGAAGGTGAAAGAGCACAAGGTCCTCCTAAGGGAAAAATAGCAAGAGATTGAGGCATGGGAACAAAGTAGGATTGCACTAGTTGAAGCCATAAAATGCATAGTAGCGGAGTTCCCTGTGGAAGAAGGCCAGCAAGAAGAAGATTCAATCGCAAAGGTTGGTTGGCCACAAGGATTGTGGCAGATCTTAGGAGGTAGGTAGAAGAGCTTCAAGAGCAACAAAAACCAAGAAAACCTCCTGGGGTGTTTAAAGAGCACAGGAAAACAACATCTGATGGTATCGATCAGATTAAGGAGGGAGAAACGATTTGCACAGAAGCAATCAACGCTATCTCTGCGATGTGGGAATTGTTTCTAGAAGATGAGACAAAGACAATGTTTCCAGAGGATGCATAGTAGGCTGACTTGAAAATTATGGTGGTTAAGGTATAAATAAAAAATCTTCCCATCAAAGAAAATATCTCCAAGGCATCTGATTTGAAGCAATTGCAGTAGCAAGTCCAAACTCTTCACGACCAAGAGCGAAAAAGAAATGAAGACATTACGACAAAGTAGACAGAATTCGAATGAGTTAAAGGGCTCCTTCAGCATGTACAACAGAAAATCCAATAGATATCTCAAGTGCTCAAATATGTACCATCGGTACATATTAGTTCCGACAGTATTGAGAAGTTGGAGAAGCAAGTGGAGGAGGTAAGCGAAGAAATTTCCCAGATGTAAGGAATTGTGAAGGAATTTTAGAACAAGCTTGGACCCATGGTACAGCCAGCGTCGAAACCTTTAAATCTGCTTATTTGTTAGGGACGAGCCACATGTGAGTGTTTGAGGTTTTTTGGGCCTAGAAAGAGCACATGGAAGAACCCAAAGCACAAGTGCAAGAGCAAAAGCAGGCACGTGACAGGGTAAAAACATGAAAAGGATGAAAATAAAGTGTAGAACAGAGAAATATGCGACAAGGAATGGTGCGATGAGGAAAAGCACACTGGAAGTGCGGCAGGTAGAAGAGTAAAGGCTAGGAAGTAGCAGGTCAGAAGACCGTAGGAGTTCGAATAGATGGAATACTGAAGGACAGGATTTTGCGGCTAGTCAAGACCTATACAGACGGTTTGAAAGATGTTTCTATGGCTATTATGGCCTGTGATTAATGTAAGGCAGGAGGTTTTGCTGCCAGTATGGCCTTTCATTAATGTAATAGAAGATATTTTGCGGCTAGTTAAGGCCTGCAATTAATGTAATGCATGACGATTTGTGGCCAGTATGGCCTATCATTAATGTAATAGAAGATATTTTCTGGCTAGTTATGGTACGCGATTAATGTAATGTAGGACATTATGCGGCCAGTATGGCCTATCATTAATGTAAAGAAGATATTTTGTGGCTAGTTATGACTTTAGTAACTAAGGGGNATGGTACGCGATTAATGTAATGTAGGACATTATGCGGCCAGTATGGCCTATCATTAATGTAAAGAAGATATTTTGTGGCTAGTTATGACTTTAGTAACTAAGGTGTACTTAGTTGACCCTGCACGGTCTTGTAGAAACTATAAATAGGAAGAACCTGCTTTGTATAAGAGTTAGCTTTAGAGATATTGTAGTTAGCTAGTCAGTTCGTAATAGTAGAAGTATTTTGAGGAGATCAGAGAGGATTCTGATAGTAGAATACTATTGAGCCATGAATCTGCAGCTGAGTACGTAGACTGTTTTGCAATAGTCATCCTGTAGCTGAGTGCATAGATAGTAGAGTAGAAGAGTCGATCCAGGATGTGTGCGGATCAGTAGGAGTTAGAAGAAAAGCATAAAACAAAGAGCATGAGAGCAAGAAGAGTCTGAGCTAAATGGAAATATCTCAAAACAGTCTGCAGGTCACAGACTACAAGGTGCCATATATTTTCCATGCCAGATGAAGAGCACCTTGGTGGTTTTTCCGAGATGGGTTCCCACGTTATTTCTTGTGTCATTGAATGTTGAATGTTTATCGGTTAATGTTGAGTATTTGATTATCTTGCATTGTTTATGATTATTGTTGGAATGAATGTCAGAATATTGATAAAAGCAGTCAATGAATGAATGAATGATTAAAGCATTGTTGAGCACTTGGTATTATGTCATGTTAAAATACTGCTAAGGTTATAATATAGTCGCATCATTGTCCCTTACATTTAAGGAATCGACTACGTTGCATAGTTGCACCAGTTGTTAAGTTGACAAGGACAAGGTTGTGTCACACGTCAATTGTGTCGCATTGTTGCAACACTTTTGAGTATTAAAATAATTGATCCTTCCAACTCTATCGATCGCCTTGTCTACATGCCAAGGGATTGTAATCCCTCGCTGACTACGGAAACATGGTTATGGAAATTACACATTAAGATATCTCGGGTGAGATTGCACCTACCTCGCAGGTGTTTCCGGCTAAGCTTGCTCTGTCAAGCTAATGTCTTTGGGTTTTTTGTTGCGATTGTGTTTTTGTTCAAACTGGGTCCCGAGAGTGCAGAAAGTAGGCCAACAATACCTTGAACTAGGAATCCCTAATTTTCGCAGTTGCATAGTGCCTTCTTTTAGAGAGGCTCTGATACCATGTTATTTTTTCTAGATCTTATTAGCTTAATTAGGATCTTTGTCTAGAAGAATAACAAGTACAAGTAGATGCGTAAGATATAACAGATACACAAGACACAAATATTTTCACCAAGGAAACCATAAAGGTGAAAACCCCACAAACATCCTTAGAATAGTACAGTCACAAATACTATGTCATAAGATGATCAATCCCAATAATAAGAAGTATTCATTAGTTATCTATCTCTCCTCCCCCCCCCCCCCCCCCCCCCTCTCTCTCTCTCTCTCATGCAAACGAGTGAGTGTGAGGTGTGTATAAATGAGGGAGGGTGCGTCCCTATTTATATTAATCAAGTGACTGACCTTTTACATAATTGTGCCAACGTGTTTCAATAACAGGGCTGAATTCTCCTAGAGAGACTCCAAATACACATTACATGATGTCACACTGGGGACTATTTCCCTAACTTACAATAGAGGTTGTACCTCAAGGTATGAACACAATAAAGAAATCCCACAAGGAGGAAAACACATCTCCAATGGGGGTACAACAACATACAATGATAATATATATCATAAGACCTTTTGAAGTTACAAATACATCAACATGAAAGAATAATAAATAAAAAATTTCCACATTAAATGAAGCAATTTATATTTGATACAGGGGAGATGCAATAGTGATGTTTTTTTGTGAGTATTATTAGTGGAGATAAAATTGGCATTGGATAACCTTAATATTCGAAAAACGATGTGAAATTTGACCTCTAACATTTGCAAGTCACTCAACGTTGTCTAAATGGATCTCGATATTAGATATGGGTGCAGTTCGCACTAGAAAAAGGAAGCGAGGGCATGGCCAATGCCCTCCAATTGTAATGAATTTTTACTATAAATTTACATACTTTAGTAGAGAAAGTAAAAATTATCCGAGTATAAAGAGACCAATGAAATTGTCAACTATGTAAACTTGTTGGACACACTTGTATGTTAAAAGGGTTTTTTTAGAGAAAAAAAAACATGTAACTTGTTATTCATAGTCAAAATAAACTTGTTATTTGTATGTTACAAGGATTAATCACATAGATTGAGTTGTCACGCATGTGTACTTCAAAAAATATTTACCATAAAAGTTAGAGCATTCATATATTATATTCATTGTTAAAAATAGATAGGAAAATTCTCTTTGTCCATTTTTCAAGGTTTTTAGTTGCTTTATAGACTTTCAAAACACTTTGTAATTTTAGAAACTATGTTTTTGTTTTCAGAACTTTGATATGTAAGATTACATAATTCGAGCTATCAAAATTTCTACTAAATTTTTGACTTTAAACTTTGCAAAAAAAATAACTTTTTACTATACAAACTAGATATAGATAAAGAGTGTGTGTATATATATATATATATATATATTCCTTTCATGAAATATATAACTTTAATGTTTTAGATAATATTTTTAAAGGATACCCAATATTCACTCATTTTTAATCAATCCATGGCACCTCAAATGGATAATCGTGCACAATATAATAGGATATAAAAAAACACTTCACCTTTTTAAAGTTAAGTACAAAGTAGTAGTTGCAATAATTTTATATTTTTCATAACTTTATTTTGACCATGATGATGGGTGAAGTGTTCAAGTTGAAACATTGGTTGTTTTTAAACTATGAACATATTGAAAATCTCAAAACATTGACAGAATGACTAACCACTGTGAAAAACTCCATTCTCAAAAACATTTTGTTTTCTACTCTTTTACATAATATTGTCACATTCTAAACCCTAGGAAAATATCCCTCCTATTACATACCTAAATACATAATAAATAAATAAATATAAACAAATAAAAAATTAAATATTAATAACTAAATGCAGGGAAGATACACCTTATGAAAGGTTATGTCTCGTCGCCATGGAAACCCTTTGTGTGGGTATTTATACAAGCCTCCCTTTCATTGTAATATTATATCTTTTATCAATATATTTATCAATTATTCAATATGTGGGTCATTTCAACTTATTTGAGAATATCTAGATACAAATATTACATTGGTATCAGAGCCCCTTCTTGGGAATTCAACTAATACCGGATTTTGGCCAAATAATTAGTTGGAGAATCTCCATACTGAGGTCTTTGAACTTACAAAAAAAGTTAAAAACAAAAGTGGAAGAAAAAGAAGAGTGAAAAGTTTAAAAAAAAATTAACCAATTGTATTATGAAAACCACACTTTGTTTTTTTATTATGAAAAATAACCATTCCATTAGTATTTATTTTTTATAAAAGTTAATCCACAAAATTTGAACTCGGCTGGAGAGGATAACATTCATTCTTCCCAACCACCTAATCTACACACAATCCACAAAGATATTTAATAATACATTATTATTATTATTATTAATACATTGAAATAATAATAATAATAATAATAATAATAATAATAATAATAATAATAATAATAATAATAATTTAATAATTGTAAAAATTACAAAGAATAGAATATTACACCTTTGGTGTGACCATTTATTATCGAAGTAAGAAATACAAAAGTCAAGGAAGATTTGTCAAGAAGATTTTTTTTTCCCAAGGAACAAGTTGGAATAGAATACAAAGTTCAAACAAAAGTCATAATCACAACTATGGCAAACACATATTCTATAATTAAGTCGCAATTACAAGCAGCGTTGGATGAGTTTGAGTAGTATAAGGTGACCAATAAATTTCTACAAGTTGAGGTTAAGAGGAATGATTTGATAAAATCAATAAGAGACGATGAAAATTGTCGCTAAAAAAATCAAAATCGACAGCTGGAATTAACTAGAAGAGATACTGAGAAAAATTTATCTAATAAGGATAAATAAATATCTTGTTTAAAAGTTCAGAATCAAAACTTATAAGACCATATCAGAAAGCCAAAAAATGACAGTAAATCACCATATGAAAGTGATAACGAATTGGAAAAAGAAATAAGGTGTCCAAACAAGCACATCATGGACAAAGATACTGAATTAGCGCAAGTCTACAGAACATTAGAAAGTCAATAAGCAGAGATAAGTCAACTTCAGCAACATATAAGTGAACTCCACCAGAAAGAGAATGACACTAAAAAACACACAAATTGGAGATTGCAATTGTAAAAAGCATGTTATCAAATAACATCGAAGAAATTTTTAGATTAAAGAACCATAAAAAGATGTTAGTCACAAAATTTAAGACGTTGAAAAATAGTCGGAAGGCAGAACACTCTACTGAAGACATTGAAGTAAAAATTTTAGACAAGTAGGAAGAAAATAGTTGCATCAGAAATCATAACAAAGATCTTAAGGAGAAACTTAAGAAGTACAACTATGACATAAAATATCAAGTAGAATTGATTAAAAAGTTTTAAACAATAACATACAATTAGAAAACAAGTTGGAAAATATACAGAACGAAATATTAAAAAATCAAGGAATGAAAATACAACATCCAACACATATCAATGCTAAAAAAATGAGGCTCGTGAAAGAAAATAACATTGTGAAATTCCCCATCAACACCCCAACCATATAAACTGGTATCCTTGAAGGTGGGAATTGTTGAAAGATAATGGTACTAATGTAATCAAATCTCTTGACAACATATCAGTAGGGAATCCAACAATCAACAAAAAATCAATTTGGGATGGACTGATCCGTCAACATATTACAAGTTATGCTCTACACTTAGAAGTTTGTATCGACATGTTTCGTCATCTATGACGTCACAAGGAATGATGCGATTACATTACAAGGATTTGAGGAAAACGCATTTCTAAGAGAGAGACAATGTTACGAAGATAAATTAAAATATAATTAATATGTATAATATTAAAAATACATGACCTTTCAAGCCAATGCCTAATTTGTATATAAGAGGCGCCAATCATTTGTAATAATAATCTTTTATACATTTATCAATTATTTAGCAATTTTATTTGTACTATGGAATTATCATCAATTCATTGACTAATCCATTGGAGGGTTTCAAATACAACTAGCTAGTTTGTTTCATAATGTTATGAAGATAAATTAAAATATAATTAATAATAATTAATAGGTATGTTATTAAAAAGACATGACCTTTCAAGCCAATGACTAAGTTGTATATAAGAGGAGGAAATCATTTCTAATAATCATCTTTTATATATTTATCAATTATTCAACAATTATATTTTTACTATGGAATTATTGTCAATTAATTGACTAAGCCATTGGAAGATTTTGAATACAACCAACTAGGTTGTTCCATTGGTATCTGAGTGACGTTCTAGTCCAGCTTTTGGTTAAAGATTCAGACCTTATCTGGTTATTTTCAAAATTTATGAATTTTGAGTTCTTTGACCTTGAATCAACTCCTCTCGCTCACACTCATCCCTACCATTTTTACTCATCTCCATCCACCCTCCACATTTTCCTAAAATTTAATAATACTTTATTATTAATATTTTACACTTGGTGAAAATTGGTTTGTAACCATTATCCTAGGGTTTCCTAAAATTGTGGTTGTACCCTAGGGAAAATAAGATGTACCCTAGGGAAAATACTCATAATAGAGAGGGTGAAAAATCCTAGCAATTTTTCATAGTATAATAGATAGATTGTAGAGAATGATTTTTAAAACATAAGCAGATTGCCTGATAAGAGAGAACATAGAGAAATAGAGAATAAAGACACTCTGTAACAACTATAATGAACTTTCCTTTGGCCTATCAAATTAATAACAAGTCAAATATACTGTCATTCAAACCTTAGCAATTGGTTGCATGAGAATTATCCACCCATGCATTACAACTTCGAAATTCCTTCTTGGAATAATCATTCTATGCATTGAAATATTCATCATGCAAAAGTAATGCACAATCCCTTCAATCATGGATATTAACTAACATCAGAGTGAACTCAATCTCTAACTAAATATTGATTACTTAGTTAATAGGCTAACTTATATGTCATAGTTCTTCAACTCAAGTGTCATCA
This sequence comes from Pseudotsuga menziesii, assembly GCA_001517045.1. Classification (NCBI taxonomy): domain Eukaryota; kingdom Viridiplantae; phylum Streptophyta; class Pinopsida; order Pinales; family Pinaceae; genus Pseudotsuga; species Pseudotsuga menziesii. The sequence goes on along the minus strand of LPNX010328032.1, from coordinate 120,956 downwards.
TGCAAAACACTTTATAACTTAAGTGTCGTGTTTTAGTTTAACCTAAGTATAAATACTTTAGTTAGCTAGTCCATATTTATTTAACACTTAGTTAACTATTATTAATTGAATTAGGTTGGCTGAAGAACACCGAGCTCTTATGTACTTAACTAATTGCATACATTAATATTCCAACCAATTATTTAACTAAAGCATTGATTGACGCATTCATATTTAACTAAACCTTACTAATTCGAGTTCACTTAGTCATCCACATAAGAAATTTAAATTCTTTATCTCTTTATTGCTTATCTCTTTATCTTATTGCATGGCCTATGTATTAATCATTTATCATATCATATTATACTCGGAAGAATTGTCACATGCTATGATCATATTATATTACCCCGAACCATATGGTCATATGCTAAAGCAATTCTCTCTAGAGGTGATCAATTTCTAGAGGAGACTTAATAGCTTTATCCATCTCGAATTACTATGGTTAGTAATATATCACATAACATATACCTCTATTCCTAGAGGTCCACCTCAATGGGTATCCATACTCTAGATGACCACATGAGGATCATAACTTAATTCAAACCACAAGTTCATCTCCATAATTGGATATCCATCTCATAGGGTACCGTCTATGAGAATCAAAATGACTTGATACAAACCACAATTCTGGACTTGATACAAACCACAAATCTACACATTTGATACAAACCACAAATATACATATTTGATACAAACCACAAGTATACAGTCTTGATACAAACCACAAGACTTAACAATACAAGCATTACCACCTCAATCATATGAGGATATATATAGCACTTGAAACAAACCACAATTCTCGACTGGATACAAACCACAAGTCTAGAGAATGATGGCATGGTGTTGTACATTTAACACTGGCTTAACCATACACAAACCCTTTATTGAGGTATTTAAAAAATGCATGCAAAACCTCAATCGAGGGATTTAAAAACCTCGATTGAGGGACATGCTTTTAGCCCCATTTTCTGCAAATTTAATTGTATTGGCCTCTCTTCCAAGCCTAAACCCTACCTTGGTATACACCTTAGGCAGTGGAATTCAAACGGATTGATTTGTCATTAAATCGTCTATAAATTGATATAATTTTTGGGTTTCTGAGTTTATATGATAATTTTTTTTATTTTATTTTCAAACCTACACTTACAAAACCATGTCCACAACTTTGAATCAACAGAAAGAAAAATCAACAACATAAAAAGTACACAACCAAAATTTGTAACCAGTAATATTTTTTTTATATGCAAACACATGTACAAGATGTAATTAAAATTTTCAATGACCAATTTAGGAAATATTAAAATATATAATTTTTCAACTTAAATTAAAAATATATATTTGCACCATACTACATTTTGTGTAAATGATGTTCATATATATCCTTTTAAAAAATTATGCATTTATCATTAAACTATTTTACATGTAGACAAGTCATTTGTTAATTTTTCTTGAAATTTACAACAACAAACCTATCATAAAATGCAATTTTGACATATTAAACATTAATATTTTTTTTTTTAAGGTAAGTGAAAAGACAACATATTTCATTTTTTGTTGCCTATCAAAATTTACAAGGCACATATAAGTTTTGAGGGCTTCAATTTAATAAATGAGTAAACCATTTTTTTTTCATATTGAAATTCATAAAGCATAAATGAATTTTGAGGATTTTGATTTAATAAATGAGTAAAAAAACAAATTTTCATCATCACTTTTGACCAAAAAGAGTTACCCATCTTCATAGAAACACCTTTATGTATATTTTTAAAAACACCAAAAATATATAATGTATGTTTTTGTACATACCACACTTTAAAATTTAATGATGATGTTTCACTATAAAGTTGTGTAAACATGTAAATATAAAGTTGTGTAAACATGTCGATAACAATTTACATTAGTGCAACATATTTGACAAATATTTTATGATATAATTTTTTAATAAATAAAGTTGAAATATCATAAAAATTACAATTTCAAAGGGAGTGTATGCAACAAGGAGGACATTAAAATAACAATTTTTTTTGTGTGTATACATCTCTATCTAGAGAAAACACTTCATGTTAGAAATAGTTGTGCATTTTGGAAATTGTAATGGAAAAAGTTACAATGTAAACAACNAAGTTGAGTCTAGGTTTGGGTGAACTTTAATATTGGATGCAAGAAAAATCTACTCACCACAAGAGATATCGAAAACCAAGTCTATGCAAAGACAAGGTCCACCTTGGAATCCCCATAGCTAGCCATGTTTCGTAGTAGCTCCCACCCTCAACCCCTCCCTATAAAGTTTCAAACCCATGATTTGATGGAGACTAAACCCCACAAAAGCTTATATATATATAACAACTCAAAGTCTGCCACATTTTTTTATAGATAATGTTCAAAACCTTAATATAAAATTAGACATCTTTATGTGCTCAATATTTCTTTCCATGGACTTTGACATGGTTGGGGGCACATGCATAGCCCACAATTTTTTTTCTTTTTTAGCAAAGAAACCTGGGGACCCACTCGAAGAATCCTCACCCCATAAATCATCTACATGATGGAGGAGCCTAACCTCGATAGACTCATGAATTGAACTCCTAACCTTTTGCTTCGGCCTTTTGGCAACTTAGGCCCAACCAAAAACAATGACCCACACTTTTAATAAGTAATGCATAGCAAGAAATCCTATTCTTAATGTGCTAAATCTTAGAATTTGACAAATAATATTTCATTCTTTGGCCAAATATTACATACATAGGGTTATCCATGTGACCTATCACCCCATGCCACATGTGTTGTAGTTTTGGTAATATGTGAAGATGGTGTACACGGAGTATCTCTAATGGGATACAATTCGATTAAAAAAATCTTAACATAAATCATAAATGTAGGATCTCTAATGGGATATAATTCAATAAAAATAATCCTAATATAAATCATAAATGTATATATAAATATATGTATGAAGAATGCTATTTAACGTTGCCATGATGATTATCGATATGAATCATTACAACGAAGAATAACTTGATGATACATGCATAATTATTAACTAGTTTAACTTCAAGAAAATTGTTAATAATATGAAGCCAAGATTATTAAAGTATGTATGAAAAACAATTAACAAATAACCTATTTATAACATTTAACTTATTCACATATCACAAATAACTATGCTATTTATCAAAACATAACTCATTATTCATTATTTTATATTAAGTTAATTGAGTATGATATGTATTAAAACCTATAAAAATTATTTTAAATTAAGTTATTCATTGTTTTAAATTAAGTTAAGCGAATGTGCTATATATTAAAACCTAACTCATTATTCATTGTTTTTTTTAGCTGATCCAAGAATCTAATCCTGTGCATTTTCTCGTCATATCGATATGAGTGGGCCAAACACTGAGCTGATATAAACACAGGGGTTGGTGTTGTACTAATGTAAATACAAGGGTTGGTGCTGTAAAGAGGTATCAATACTAGGCTATCATTAATTATTATGGAGATTTATGGCTGGTTGTTGGATCTCAACATGATAAGTTCTAACAATCAGTAATAAACTTGTTTAAATTTGTTTAAGTTTAAATTTGTTTTAATAATTATTGCTATGTCACAGGTTGATTAATTTTTGCTATTAATAATACAAAAGTGTCAAGTTCAACTATTAAATATAATTCATTGTTTTAGTAATTAATACCGTTCAACTACTAAATATGATTCATTGATTTAGTAATTAATACCGTTTTGAGCTGGCTATCCTCTGATCATTTTGGCATGGCAGCAAAGTATTGTAAGAATATAGTACTCTGATCATTTTGGGAGCAAAGTATTGTAGGAATATAGAGGACATGTTATGGGCTCTGAGAGGCTGGCGGAGGCTATGGCTGTAGTAATTATTGCTATGTCACAGGCTGATTAATTTTTGCCATCAATAATATGAAAGTGTCAAAAGTGTCAAATTCAACTACTAAATATGATCCCCTGTTTCAGTAATTTATACCGTTCTGAGCTGGCTATCCTCTCATCACTTTGGCAGCAAAGTATTGTAGGAATATAGTACATGGGAGAGGACATGTTTTGGGCTCTGAGAGGTTGGCGGAGGCAGTGGGGGCATAGTGGTTGGAAAAAGAATGAACCAACGACATTTTCGCTCGTCTTTGTCACTCTTTTCCTATTTTTCCAACCTCCCAGACATATTCAACGTCAAGCAACAATTACAACGATTCATCTTCGCTTCGCTACTTTTTGTTTCAGATTTTTCTTAGTCTCAGCTCCACTCTCGTGCATTCTTAAATTGGCCCTATTCTTAAAGTTATGAAATCCGTAGAAGTGGAGCCCAAATCTTCACACTCGATACAGTGTCAAGTTTCATGGAGGGATCCGAAAAGTGATATCGATTACCTTAATAAAGTTATATTGAGAATAAAGAGACGAATGCCGTGGCATTTTTGCAATGGTCAAACATTGTAAACTTGGTGGCACGGTTGTAAGGACATAGATTGAGTGGTCGGGCACGCCTGTACTTCAAAACTCAACTTGGCCTTATTTTTATTTGTTTTTATTAAAAAAATTGAAATATTAAATAATTTTATAAATTTTTATAATTTCTTACCAAGAATTTAAAAAGTTTTTATAGTTGGGTGCATGTAATCTATCGCATCAATGATTTTTGAATGCCACATCATCTTCATACATTTTTATTTATTTTTATAAATTTATAACTATACAACCCACCCTTTAAGCCAAGTCCACTATAGATTGATAGTAACAATGGAAAATATTCCATTTACGTCTCTTCTACACAAAATCGTCATGTTCTTAATCATAGGCAAAGATCCTGCTGTTAGATCTATAATAATATACTCTAATTGTTTATGGCTTACTTGCTTTGTGGATTAGATCTCTCGCTCTTGTTGAAGTTATTGGTGATGCTTGTCACGGATTTGGAGCTTTGCTGGCTCAAACCATAGACAATATAAGTTAATCTTTTGGTTGCATCAATTTTCTTGTTGCTATTGTTGTTGTTATTTGGAGAGGGTAACGAAAAGGAAGAATAATGACTCCGGAGATAAAATATCTACATTTGTTTTATGATATGATTGTCTAAACAATAGGGTTTTGAATATGGTACAACCATCGTTGCTCTTTTTCAGACACCTTTGGAATCTAGGGATGTTCTAACTTCATCTGTGGGGTCCCAACTCCTCCTTTGTTAACATTCATTGTTTCACATCAAAGTATGAATAAGTTAAGATACAAGTAGCATATGTGATTTTCTAGCAGTTTGCCAGCAACGACTTATGCTTCCATTGTTTCAACCACATCGATATTCTCTCCCTTATCACCCAATTTCTTATATCCTAATCCAATCCCCTTAGAGGTTCAAGGATTCAAATCGAGGAAATGGTCAAGTTTGCAATCCCTTTGATAGGAAAAGTGTAAAGAAAACCTAGAGCATGGAAATTGATGGAGTATGTAAGCATACATGGAAACAATGTTGAGGATTTGAGTATTGTGTTAAGGATGGTTGTTCTGGATGTCATGGTGCTTTGAACAACTATTATTTCTCTCTCTCTCTCTCTCCACACACACACACAAGGTCTCTCTCTCTCTCTCTCTCCACACACACACACAAGGTCTCTGCACCCATTGGGTTTAAACTATTTGTAGAGTGACACCCCATTCCAACCACTAAGCCATGGTGTTGATACTTTTACTTGAAATGGACGGGAGAAAATACACAAAAGAACACTTTGGTTTTTGTAGGATTCAATATTGTGATCTATCTTTTTCCAAAGGCAAGTAATCGATCCAACTTAGGGTGAAGGTTGTTTACTTCTTGATAGAAGTCACTTTTATGTAAATTCCAAGAAAGCATTAAGGATGGTTGTTTCACCACAATGATGCTTCAAACGACTACTACCAATGCTATCAATGACATGGGTTACATGCTCACTAATCACTGTATCTTCAAAACTGGTAAGCTTCCAATGATTCCCCCATTTCTTTTTATGATTTCTCAACTTTGCATTCATATTTAAAACTAGACTCAGAAGACCTTCAACACCCAAAAAAATGGAATACCTCATAATATTGCAAGCTTTTTCATGGAAAGGGTACACAACTTTGGACATTCAAGAGGCAAATGACTAGAAAACATCCATCAAAAGAGCCTATCTTGGATACTCTAACCCTCGTTTTGAAAAAAAAAATTATTCCAAGAGATTCTCTATATTATTAACAGGGTTTGAATGTCTAAGATGAAGGTGGTTATCCAATATGGTTGCTCATAGGTAGTGTTGGAATTTCAAATCCAATAGCCCCATCAAATTTCATGTTTACATACAAATTTTCAAAAGCTTTAGCATTTTAATAAAAAAATTGTGACGAGTCTTGAAAAGTTTTAACCGTATTTGATAGGAAAATTCCATTCCTGCAAGTCATAGGAGATCGATATCAAACAATGATTATATTCTACCATTGCACACTCCATAACAAAAACATAATTACTTACATGCTTAATCAAATAACTTGAGGCTTGAGGTACAAATCACCAATATTCTCTTCAACTTCCTTAGTAGAAAGTAAATCCAACCACAACATGCACCGTTAGCCACAATTGTATTTCAAATTTGTCCCTATCCTACATTTGAATTGCTATGTTAGTCTTCCAACCAAGTAATTTTGATTTAGGAATCAAAAGCTACCTACGCAAACAATTAGTCTAGACATAATATAAAGGGATTTACTAATATCGATATCATATTTTAACAATTCATGTGTTTTGGGACATATTGAACATGACTAACCATCAAAGCAATTAGTAGTTTACATTAGTAATTAAATAACGTCTTCCAGGAAAACCCTGTTGAATCTTTGAGGATTTATTTTTGGAGGACAACACTAGCACAAGAAGGAGAGATTGAATTATAAGTGTCCAAATCTTAAAAAATTCAACTTCTCCCTAATGTAGTTTTTCTTATTACCATTGAGATTCATACACATGATGATATCGAAAGAACATTTGCACAACAATGGTACCTAATATTAGAATGAAACGTGCTCCTATTGTCTCTCTTACCCTACCAAAATTGGGCAAGCCACACCTAAGCGTGCAAAGCTGGATGTTATCGAGGGTCCAATATTCTGAACTTCTATCCATTTTCTTGGTTGTTCATCAATTTTTCATTCTTTCTATTAGAATGAAAAACAGTAGGGGAGGGACACTAGTAGTGGCGCTTCCTCCCCAAATCCATCATGGTGTCTACATGGAGGCTAGTCGGGCATATGGAAAGGGTTTGTTGGAAATCCCTCCATGTGTTGGTTGTGGGCCTATTAATTGGACAGGTTTCACTTCACCTTTTTAGGGTTTACACAAGGGTTTTTGCAGGTCATTTTTTAGTGATGTTTTGGCCGGGACTAATGGGAGATTTCCTTCCCCTAGTAGAGGTGTGTCTTGGTACACCTACTAGTCCTTCTAGTCACAAACCCTTGTCCACCATTAACTGGCATAGATGACGACCTGGTGCATAGAGTTGGCTGGCTGGTTCAACCCTCAATCTATCGTGGTTCTTGTGGATGATTTCTTGGAGTTCTACGTCGTTGTTGAGTGCTTTTTTTCACACTAGACCCATCTCTTATGTTGGAGTAGCACTTGATCAGGTAGGAAGCACCATCATCTAGGTTTTGAACTGCGTGGTTTCATTTTATTCCCACCATTTACTAATTGTAATTTGTAATGGTTCTTGTAATGAATTCTTTTATGTTACAAGTTTTGGTAATTGTTAAGAAATGGTTTTGTAATGCATTCAGTTATTCTATGCAATTTGGTAATTGCAATGAAACTTTGTAAATTGAATTAATGGTAATTGAAATGTTATTGTATTGAATTTTGAAATGCAGTTGTAGTAGTAGTTATATTTGTGGTTGGATTTGGTATTGTAGTTGTAATGGTGCATGTGTTATGCTTCTGTGGCTTCTCTAATATATTACTAAGGATGTCAATTGTAAATTTAAGTTGTCTTTTTTATCTGTAGTTGTAAACTTGATAACAAATAAATGACTGTATAATTCATTGGAAAACTTGAATTCAGACTTGAAAACAAGTTCATTTCCTAATTTACTCTCAGATAACAAACAAACATACCCAATTATATGCTTGAAAACAAATCAGTCTTGACCTCTCTGCATCCTAATTAGTTGATTTCATTACCATAATCAATGCGTAGTGTGACTTGCACTACCTATTTTATAACAAATTAAGGGGAAGAAAAATTTATTTTAGATCATTTGAATCATGAAACTTGGCCTTAATATTTAGTTAAGACTATGATATGGGTTATATAGGTGCCAAAACCCTTATGGTTTGGTTCTGATAACAACAAAACATTCCTGAGTTAACAAAATCCACTTGGAAGTGGTTGGGCATAAGCACAAAACATATTCACCTATTTGTAGAATGGCTATTTTCATTGCCCAGTATTGAAGGGATCCCCGCATTTGCATTGGACAAGTAGGTTGAATTGCCTACATTTGCATGATCCCGATGGGTTGATTTGCATGCACTTACATGAGCCGAAAGGGATGAGATTCTTGCATTTTCCTAAGGCCAGTTTGGTCCTTACAACAATGGAGGGATTGAAAATGCATAGTTATGACTTGACCCCATAATCCCTATATTAGCTAGAGGATTGGGAAAAACATATATGGGATTTATCCTTCCACTTCCGTGAATGAATTTGGGAGCATGAGCAAATAAGAGATATTGGGGGATCTATATGTTTATAAGGTATTGGAATAAACATGTATTATCCATAATATGATTGAATAAGTTGGACATTGTATGCTCCTCCATCCTTAAATGATCCTCTTGTACCTTTCTTAGTACTTTTTCATGCTTGGCTAGTTGTTTATTGTGATATTTTTCTTTCTTTTCTTTCTCTCTCTGAATCCTTGCAAGCTTTTGTGATTTCGACCTAAACTTGCAGCCTTCCTCTCATTTGCAAGATGCTTCTTCTTTTATCTTAGTTCTTGCATCTCCTTTTTCTTTTGTTCTTCCTCAACCAATAGTTTTATGCACTCATTTGAAGTGAGTAATTGTGAACTCTTTCTTAAGAGAAGAATATATGATGATCCTCTCATTGATTTTTCTACCACTCTCTCCACTGGAAACCTTAGGAATGACTTGAGTGTTGTACCACTATGTGGGGTATGAGTATCAACTAGAAGTTTTATTACATCTACATTGTCTGTTGCATTTGGTTCTTTAGTTCCTACATTACCTTCTTCTGAACCCTTAGCATCCACAAAATAATGGACAACTTCATTGTTTAATAATGTTGGTTGTGAAGGAATGTTCATGCTTTCTTCTTTAGTGTTAGGAACAATATGTTTGTTCATATTTATCATAGTTTCCAATAACCATTTCAACTGCTCCACCCAGTTTGGTAATGCCAACTTCTCTTCACGTCTTTGCAATGCTTGGAAACCGTTGACCACATGAGGTTTGACCATGTAATTATGAGCTTCATTTGTTGAATGTATACATGTTTCATGTATAGATTGAACGCCTTCCATGACATCTTCACCAGCTTTAATTTCATACTGAGTGGCGTTGACATGTTCACCATTGTCACCCAATGGATGGAAATGTCCTTGAGAGAGGGATATCATGTTGTTTGCAACATCTGCATATTCTTTTGTAGCATCTTCATCATCTGCATGTACCTCAAAAGCTTGTTCGCAAGCCATGTCAATGCAGAAGAGCATCATAGTCTAATAGACATATTCCTATACGCCTAAACCTAGTCTTGATATTTGAGTGAGTGAGAACCCTTCTCAATGAAGTAATGGAAATTTCAGCTAGTTCAAACCTTTTTACCTCCACCCCAAGATTCTTTTCCATCCATAAATATCTCTCAGGCATGAAAAAATATTTAAATGGTGCAAACACACTCACATCAAGGGGATGCAACCTGTGGGTGGTATGTGTAGGAAAGGTTAGCAAATAATTTCCCATAGTGTTTTCCACTTCAACTGTTTGTATGGATATGTGGCTGCCATGGCCATCGAATATAAACAAGTTTATCTTGTCACATGATACACCACCTGGTATAGATGTAGAAAAGTGGCACAACCAATTCAGAAACAATTCTTTTGTCATCCATGCATTTGGATGTGCAGTTATGCATGCTCCCACCTCATAGTTCTTGATATAAATTTTCAATTGACTCTTTCCCTTGAACAGATAGAACACATGGATTGATGCACTGATCTCATTTATGTAGCACAAAATGGTTATTCACTCCCTACTCTTAGGAATAATTTTAAGCACATTCATGCTACCTCTCCTCACGATTATCTGCATGTCACAATTCCTTCCATATTGTAACCTAGTTTCATCATAGTTCCATATATGATATGGAATATATGAATCTCTTTGATAGACATTATACAATGTGTCATAGAACCTGGACACAATTGCAGGGTGCAAATTCAAGGATATATCTCTATCGAGGCCTTGCATGGTTCATAAAACAAGTTATGGATGTCTGTTGCTAGGTTGCTGTGGTGATTGTTTTCAAAAATTATACTCGGAATTATCACAGAGTTCACGATTTTTATCGTAATTCCGAGTATAATTGTTGAAAGTTATGGATGTTTTTTCTTGAACCCTTCCTACCATGACTTCCTTGGAAATACATATATGAATGGATTAGGACTTGATTGACATATTTATATAACATTTGACTTCATCTGTATCAACTCTATCCCATGGCCCATATCAACAATATCCTTAAGTCAACTACCATCTTGTTCCTCCTCCTGGGTGAGAGGCCCTTTCCTCTTGGTATGGGTTAGACCATTTAGCCAATAATGCATTGAGGTTGGTGCAATCCCATACTTGTTTGTAGCCACTCTCACATAATACCTGTTGTATTTGACATCACCAATTGCATTCATCGTGTCCTCTTTTTTCCAACCTATGATAGCACTGATCTTCATGATTGAACCAATTACCTGCACTACATCTGCAGGTGGACCAACACCATAATTCTCTGCCATGCATTGGTCTTCACCATTTGTATCTTCATTCTTCCCTGCAAAATTTTGTTGTCTCTCCTCATCCAATGAATGTTGGGGTGCACGCCTTAATGGTCGTTAATTTTGGTAACTCCGCATTTTTGTGGAAGCTTGTAAGCGGAGTTGTGACGCAAAATAGTCTTAGGGGTGTCGGGGGTGAGTCAAAGTCCCTATTTTTGTAAATGTCCCATGATTTGTGGGTGCCCATGGTTTAAGTCCATGGTATTGTAATAGTGCACTTGTATAAATAAGGCACTTATGTAAAGGAGTCAAGTAAGGTTATAGTAGGTTCTATTATGATGATAAATTGAGGCGAAGGCCTATTTTGGTTTAAGGTTAAGTCCCAGCTATGTGCGTGGACGACCTCTACAGCTAAGTGCATAGAGGGTTTTTGTAAGAAAGGTTCTGCAGCTGAGTACGCAGATCTGCAGCTAAGTGCGCAGTTTTGGGTGATTAAGAAGATCTGTAGCTGAGTGCGCAGATCAGAACTGTGGTTTTTGTAAAGAGTTGAATATAAACACAGTTCTGTGGACGTAGCCCCTAAATTGGTGGTGAACCACGTATATCTTGTGTTGTGGTGGCTGTGTTGTTTTGTGCTGTTATGTTTTATGCTTTTGATAAGTAGGTGAATGCTAAAGTAAGATAACTGTTAAATATTAACTTCGCTGTGAATTCCCAGTTAAGGGTTAAGCAAGAAATGTGTTTTATCTAACTGTGAAGCTCTTTAAGTGAATGTCAAAGCTCTATTTTGTATAAATATTTGTTGTTAAGGCTAAAGGTACAGTAATATCCCTCTTTTGCTTGCAGAAACCTGATTCTGTGGCACCCCATAGCTATTTCGGGTGAGACTGCAACCTGTTCGCAGGTTGTTGCCGAAAGGGCAAACACTGTGGGTCTTTTTGTTGGTGTGAATATAATAGTATAAAACCCGGGTCTGCCCTAAGTCCAACAAATTGGTTCCGTTGCCAGTTGAACTCTATATCTACTTTAAGAGGGATCTACGTCGTACCTGAAGGGCTATGTTTTGGAGGCCCTCAATAAAATAAATCGGTGAATGGATTGAAGCTACCTATCAAAAATTTGCTGAACAAGAAAATAAGCATCCTTGTCGTAGCTCAGACGAATTTTTGTAAAGGTACATTTTCAATGATATTTATGAAATTTTCTTTGGTAGTATCCACATAGAATTGCACCAGTGGTTATCCAGGTTGACAGAAAGAAAGAAAAACTTTAAGGAAGATCAGTTTCCTGATTGGACCCCCGCAAGAATTAACAGATTGAAAAGAGTGAACAACGCGATATCATGAGCTGTTGATTTCTGGACAATGCGAACCCTTGAAGCATTTGTGACGGAGTTCGCCATCGACACAAGTACTTCCTTCAGCGAAGCTAAAAGATAGTTTTTCAAAGTTCCAAGGGGTAAGTACCTAAATTCATTTAGTTTGAAAATTAAAATTCTCTTGGCTGAGAAAGGCATATTGCTTATAGAATCAGATAGCTATATTTATTGCTACTAACCTATGTTTGGAAGTGAAAGTAACTTCGACGAGCAAAGTGGTTTGCTGTGAAGTGGTAAAAGATACAAGAGAAACCTAGAATCCTATACCCTAGGCCAGAATACTGAGTATACGCCATTAAGTCCAGAAGACCCTGAATCTGAATAAACCCCTTTTGTTAGAAACCCTCCTATAACTCTGCAGCATAGATCTATTACCCCTGAGAACCTGTCGCAGTCTGAAAATAACCCTAGCCCGAGTATTCCTGTCGCAGGTCAGTCTACCCCAGTAAGTTATCCCCCCCCTCGACCCACTATGGCCCATATGAATGATGATATCAAGCTCCCAGTCTTCAAAGGAATTGGATCAGAGGATCCAGAACAGTTTTGGTTCTTATGTGAAGTTGTTTGGACTGCTAAGAACATTATGGATCAAGATATAAGAAGAGCGTAGCTGGTCACTTCTTTTAGAGACCGAGATTTAACCTGGTTTATGAAGTTTTCCAGTACTTAGAACCATGTCTTAGCTGATATTAAAACAACAATGATCAAAGAGTTCAAGAAGCCTAAATCAGAGTCACAGTGTATAACTCAAATGAAAGAGATTCAGTAGAGGCGAGGTGAATCAGTTTGGGACTTTGATCAGAGGTTCAAAGTTCTGCTAGATCAAGTTAGTTTCACTATTGGACCAGCGCAGCATAAAGAATGGTTCATTGCAGCCCTATTACCTCATATCAGGACTCCACTTATGCAACAGAAGGTTGTTGATCAGCAAGAAACTTTGGAAATTGCTATGAAGCTTGAAACAGCTCCTGTCGAAGATAATTTTGGCATAGCCCAAATACAAGCACAGTTAGCAGAAATGGATTTGGAGCTGCACGACATGAAAAAGGGAAATCTCTTCAAGAAGAGGTTTGGTGTACACAATGTAAGATAGAAGGTCATGACAAGGAACAGTGTCATGCGTTAAGAAATTATCTGAATACTGGTGCGCCAAACCCGTTTAACCCTAATGTTCTATATTGCGAGATCTATAGAACAACTGGCCAGCATCGACCTGAAGACTGCTATCTGTTGTAGATATATGTTCAAGTACCTAAGAATCCCTATTGCAAGTTCTGTAAGTCAGTTGGACACAACGAAGATGAATGTTGCAGCTTTGACCTTATGAGAGAACGAACCTATGATGCTTATAGGGTACAAAACGATGCACAAGGCAATGATGGATATGGTTACCGTGGTTGTCGAGGTAGTTTAAGAGGTCGTGGTTGTGGTGGTATGCTTGGAAGAGGTCGAGGCCAGGTTGTTTGCTATAACTGTAATCAGGCAGGACATGTAGCTAGAGACTGTCAGAACCCAACTACGACATGTCGATATTGCAGAGCAGTAGATCATGTCATTGAGCAATGCCCACAGCTGATAGCCAAGATACAAGAAATAAATAGCGCTCCTACTCAGAATATTCAGATGATTGTTGTAGAGCAAAGACCTGTCCCATCCATTAACGTTGTTACAAGGAGTGGAGCTATGATGCAAGTGTAGAATAAGGAGAAACAACTCGACGAGGCTTGGGTTCGTAAGACCCCAAAGAAAATTCCAACCTTCGATGTGGGAAGAGAAAAAGAAACATTTATGGAAGCCAAAAAAGACTTTGCTGATCCGAGCACATCAGTAGCACCTGCGCAACAACATCAATAGCAGTTATAGTCTCAAGAAGCTTCGACGGATAAAGTAAGTACACTGTCATCATTTTTACAGAGTTGTATGAAGCTCTTAAGGAATCATAATGCTTTAAATGAGTTACATAAATTTATTGCTTCTTGCGAACCTCAACGAAGCTATGGTAAAGAAAAAATTGTTAATAGAGTTAGAAGGATTGGAAGAGAAATGAGATTGCATGCTCAGATAGGAGAGTATGACATGACTGATATCATTTTAGACCTAGGATCAGAAGTAAATTCCCTAACTAAGCAGACATGGGAACAAATGGGAAAACCTACCCTTGAATGGTCCCTTATACAATTGAGATTAGCCAATCAGCAGAAGATTGTGCCCCTAGGAAGATTCCCTAGTGTCCCAGTAGACATTGACGGAGTTAGTACCTTAGCAGATTTTGAAGTCATTGAAATAATTGATGATAGAAACCCCTATCTAGCGTTGCTAGGAATTGAATGGGCAATAGAGAATTCTACAGTAATCAACCTTAAGAACAGGAACATGACTTTTGAAGGGTAAGGCTTGAGAGTCATAGTACCCTTGGACCCTTCTTAAGGAGAAAGGTACATAGAGCCAGTCAGAGATGAAGATTGGGATGTTTTGGATCATATCTACAACATCATAGCTAAAGAAGAAGACTATGTTAACCCTACTACTGAAGGTATAATGGATTGGAAGTGTGACAGTTCTTGCATGACTGATTCAGACGAAGGCTTAGAGAATTAGCAGAATAGACTTTATGAACTAAATGGACATCGATGTGCAAGAATTACCAAGTCTCTCATATGGATTGGATCACAGACAAGAGTCTTACCTATTTTTGATGGCTTGACAAACCCCAAATATTTTATTCTGCAATTCTCAGAGCAGGTACCAAATTCACAGAAAATGGAGACTCTAGATTCAGTATTTAGAGCCACAGCTGCTAGATGGTGGAATGGTCATAAAAAGTATATCCCTAGTTGGGGAGCTTGTCAAAAGTTCCTTTGCCTGAGATTCATGGATCAACCTCAGGAGGTGCGAAGCATATTTAATGGTAAGACTAGCCCTCAGGAACATTTGGAGTAGTGTTACGAAGCATGGAAGCATGTACCTCATGAAGAATGGGTACATAGGTTTATACACACTCTGGAACCTGTAGCAAAGAACTGGTATGCAGAGGTGGAGCTTCGCCATGGAACTGTAAGTTGGGATTGTCTTGTTGATAGTTTTGTGCTCACATTTGCTATTAATGAGGTTTTCCATGCTTTGGACATAGCTGTTAGATTGATCCATACTAAGGTGTTTGATGATAAAGAAATAGCAGAGTACCAACCTAATTGGAAGGAACAAGAAGCTAATGCAATAGAATGCTATAATCTTGCAATTGACAAGGATGATGACCCATGCAACATTAACATTCCTGAGTTAGAAGGACACTGCAAAGTACATGGACCAGCAATCGAAGCACCTGAAGTGACTCGGCCCTTGAAAACAAGGAAAGTAAACATTGGATTAGAAGAAAAGCCTAAGTACGCTACCATTGGAGATTATTGGGATGAAGAAATGGTGAGCAAAGTGACCCAACTTCTCCATGAGTATCAGGACTTATTTTCGACGAAGTTCTTAGAAATGAAAGGTATCCATGCAAAGCCTGTGAAACAACTCCCTTATAGGTTGAACCCCAAGTACAAAGAAAAAGTCAGGATGAAGTTAGATAAGATGCTCGCTGCAGGAATCATTGAGGTTGTGGAAGACATTCTATCACATGTCAAAGCTCGAAGCTCTGTCGAAACCGGTGCCAGGAAATGTCAAAGGTCCTTATTGTGGCACAGCCAAAGTTAGTGGTTGTACTGAAGAATTAAAGTTACGTTGGAGGTTAAAATGCAACCATTGGGAAAAATCAGATTTGGCGGCGCCGGTACATTAACTATATTAACTTCCTGTAATGATGAGATTTTGGGAAATCTACCGTCGTTTGGACAAGATCTCTGTTAGATTTGGTGTCTTCAATGCACAGTTATTGCATATTTGGTCATTGGATTCTATAAGAAGACACCTAGCCCTGCGAATTTCGCATTACACATTTTCTTGAGTTTTACAATTACGTCCATATCAGCTAATCACGAAGTTCAGGAATTATTAAGAGAATTTGAATTGAGGGGTCTGCAGAACCTTATGAGTAACCCACCTGCATCTGCACCCCATGAAGAGACTCCTCCAGCACCGACTCAACCAATGCAGACATGATCTACCAGGAAGAAGTTTAAGCCCGAAGTTCGTTCTAAGCGGAACGAAGATAGACATAAGCAATCAGGGAAAACACCGGAGGATCCCAAGATGAATCCGTCTGGTTCAGCAGAGATCCCACCTGAAGGGGATGAGAATGTTGCATTGTAGCGTCCATCATATCTTTCGCCTATTCGAACAGGAGTTCAGCCACCTCGGCGGAATGCCAAGTTCACTTTACGCAACCCTTCGCTACCACAGGGTGTGCAGTTGGCCAGGAAAATGACAGGGAAAATAGACCGGCTGAAGTACGCATACCATGATACAAATGATCATGGGAAATTACCACAGTTCACACCTGGGACATACTTGCACTCTGTCCACTATCCGGAGACTGGAGCAACATTGCTAGAAGTGAAACAATGGGCT
The DNA here is from genome assembly GCA_001517045.1 of Pseudotsuga menziesii. Taxonomy (NCBI): domain Eukaryota; kingdom Viridiplantae; phylum Streptophyta; class Pinopsida; order Pinales; family Pinaceae; genus Pseudotsuga; species Pseudotsuga menziesii. The sequence continues at coordinate 103,993 of LPNX010328032.1, read as the reverse complement.
GTTGGCTTGGAGAAAGCTGGTTTGTTGAAAATCCTCAATGTTCCCCACTTTGGTCGCAACACACAGGTGACCGTGGTGGTCAAGAAATTATTGGCGTTGGTGCATGATGGGAACCTATGGATCAGAAACCAAAAAATAGCCATTAATGGAGGACTCATTCACCGGATTACAGGCTTGCCGAAGGAAGGGACTGATCCTAGCATTGAGTTTATGGGAAAACATGAAGACGCGAAGCTAGCATAGAGCATGAAGGAATGCTTCGGGTTGATGAAAGGAAAGCGAGGGTATCAAACCTCGACCATTCAACATCAAAACATTTGATTCACCATAGAACTCTTAGCATGCAAGCTAATGCGGAAGTGTAGACCGAATGAAGTATCTGCCCTGATCGTTAGTATTGCTGCGAACTGTGCCGAAGGCTACAGTTACAAATGGGAAGAGTACATTGCCAAGAAATTCCTTGAAGAAGTCCATGATGCGTAGGAGAAAGGTAGACCCTTTCACTATTCATGGATGATAGTGATTATTGCACTGGTAGGATGGAAAGAACCTGCCGAGGCGCAGTTTGTTGATGTGCCTCCGAACATGCCTAGCGCAGCAAGGTACGCATCTCTTTGGGTGTCGCAGGACAAAGCATCCTAGCAGATGATGAACTATGTGTTCACCTTCTATGCCATGAACATATCCTGTGGGATCCTGCAAACACCGCGGCTCAATAATGATCTATTTTCTCAGTATGCGGCAGTGGCCAATTTCAAGGCCGACATGCACGATGTCTTCATCTAGGCTCGCGCAGATAATAAACATGCATGCGGGAAGTTTCCATATGTGGTGACCCAAGAAGACATCCTCGCAGTAGTTCAGCAGTGGCCGGCTGAATGGCTGAAGGACGCAGGGACAAAGCCCAACATTCCAATCCCTCCAGTCACCAATGTGGGCGCTGGCCCTAGTCAGACGCAGCAGAATGACCCACTCGAAGAAAGCGAAGAAGAAAGTGAGTCGCAGTAGAGTGAAGGTGACCAGAGTGGAGATGGTGGAGGTGATGAAGAAGAGGAAGAATTGGTCAAGACAATCTCAGACCCCAATCACCCAGATAAGCGCAAGTCACTAGAGGCAGAGGAAGTTGCTAAGCCTCAGCCCAGGAAGAAAGCTAAGGCGTCGAAGGGTATGAATATCGTGGAAGAACCTGCTTTGACGATTGAGGAGCTTGATCAGGCACTAAAAAAATCTACAGAGCCATTAACCAGCAAATGGAAAGAGTTTGTAGCTATGCACCTTGATGTGCTCACTGGCGTAGCGCAGTGAGTTGCAGAACTTAAGAAGCTAGCAGAAAAAACAGGGACTGGCGCTGTAGAAAGCAGTGTCCCAGTAAGCGCGCAACCAGACACAAGACAATGGCCAGCCAGAGATAATAGAGGACAAGTGTCAAGTGCAACCCTCATAATAACTGATGCAACATCTCACTCGGAGATGAGCATGACAGCCGGGATAGATTACACCAAGTTGTCTATGACGGAGCTGCACCTTTGTCAACTAGAAATCATGAGGGAGATCCAAGAATGTGATAGCTTCTCACACAGGAAGTTGGAAAATACCATGAAGCAGAGAGAATGCCTCACAGTGCAGTTGGAGGAAGCGGAGCAGAGGAAGAGGGATGCAGAACATAAGCAGGTCACATTGGCGCGAGTATTGGATGAGGCGTGTCGAAGTATTCCTGACTTCGACATGCAGGCTGAGGAAGAGCCGGAGCAAAGAATCACCAAGCCGAAAGACTACGCACAGCAGTCTTGCAGTGAAATAGAGAAGCTCAAAGCAGAACATGAGGCTCAGATTGCGGAGCTTCAACTTCGCATCATCCTGGAGATCCCACCAGAGGTCAGGGAGCAGCACCGCAAAGATATTAAGGCCTCAGAGATGAAGATCTCAGATCTTGTGAGCAGCGCAACAAAACTGATAGAGGAAACCGTTGATGCCTGGGCCAACCTGCAGGACAATCTAGAAGTAGAAAAGCTGTAAGAAACCATCAAGCAGCGACAGACAGAGCTATATGCAGTGAAGGTAGAAATTAAGACTCTGCCTCCTATGCAGAAGATGCTCAAGGTAAAGCAAAGCAGGGAACTCTAGCAGGAAATTGAGTCGTGCAGAATGAAAGCAACACTGCTGGAAAATTCTATGCAGCCCCTTCTCAATGAGGCCTTGGAGTTGAGTACTGCTACGGACAGCCAGCTCAAAGTTCTGAAGGAGTATGCTGCATTTGCACGGGAAAAGGCCAGTGAAGCATCAGCAGTAGCATTGCAGGAGTTGGTGGAGAAGGAGCAAACAACCGACGATATCATGCATAGACTCAACAAGCAGTTTATTATCTTTGCCAACAATATTCTCCCACCAGACAAATAGTAGAGTGTCCTAGGACGGGACACTGGTGAGTCTTAGGGGCCTGTTGGGGCACGCGCCTTAACGGTCATTAATTTTGGTAACTCCACGGTTTTTGTGGAAGCTTGTAAGCAGAGTTGCGATGCAAAATAGTCTTAGGGGTGTCGGGGGTGAGTCAAAGTCCCTCTTTTTGTAAATGTCCCATGATTTGTGGGTGCCCATGGTTTAAGTCCATGGTATTGTAATAGTGCACTTGTATAAATAAGGCACTTATGTAAAGGAGTCAAGTAAGGTTATAGTAGGTTCTATTATGATGATAAATTGAGGTGAAGGCCTATTTTGGTTTAAGGTTAAGTCCCAGCTGTGTGCATGGACGACCTCTGCAACTGAGTGCACATAGGGTTTTTGTAAGAAAGGTTCTGCAGTTGAGTGCACAGATCTGTAGCTAAGTGCACAGTTTTGGGTGATTAAGAAGATCTGCAGCCGAGTGCGCAGATTAGAACTGTGGTTTTTGTAAAGAGTTGAATATAAACACAGTTTTGTGGACGTAGCCCCTACACTGGGGGTGAACCACGTATATCTTGTGTTGTGGTGGCTCTGTTGTTTTGTGCTGTTATGTTTTATGCTTTTGATAAGTAGGTGAATGCTAAAGTAAGATAACTGTTAAATATTAATTTCGCTGTGAATTCCCAGTTAAGGGTTAAGCAAGAAACGTCTTTTATCTAACTGCGAAGCTATTTAAGTGAATTTCGAAGCTCTATTTTGTATAAATATTTGTTGTTAAGGCTAAAGGTACAGTAATATCCCTCTTTTGCTTGCAGAAACCTGATTCTGTGGCACCCCATAGTTGTTTCGGGTGAGACTGCAACCTGTTCGCAGGTTGTTTCCGAAAGGGCCAACACTGTGGGTCTTTTTGTTGGTGTGAAGATAATAGTATAAAACCCGGGTCTGCCCTAAGTCCAACAATGAATAATGTTGTAGATGAGAACCTCTAGTGGCTCTCTCTAGTGTCCTCCTTATTCGAGCAACATAATTCCATATTTCCATGGTGTCCATAACTTAGGCGAGAATAAGACATAGTCATGATGAAACAAATGAGTTCAAATCTACATAAGAGATAGGTAATAGAAAAAACCATCATACTAGAGATTTTTCTTAATGTTAATGACTAGAAAAATTTTAAGTAGCTGAAATTATCCCTACAGTTCATCCCCTTCACTTCCTTTGTGCTTCTCTCAGTCCAAGTTTTAATTGTTTCTAGTTGAGTATGAACAACTCTTTATGTTGTTTGTAATAGTTGAGTATTTGGATATGATGTGGAAACCAAATAGGTTAGCGGTTTTAGATTTAACATTCAACATTTAACTATCTCAAATTTAACATGTAAATGATGGACACTTTCTTGGACTAAACCAACATGGCCACTCTTCATATTTATAGCCATTTTTTGCATGTGTAAAAGAACTTAGGGAAAATACCGTACTGCTACTAAAGATGGAGAGTTTTTTCTACCACACTATATCATGTAAATAAGCATGACAATATATTGGTTGAGAGCCTAGGTTTGATAATTTTGAAGCCAACTTTGGAATCACATAAATGGTCTTGAAAATGTACTATTTGAGAGTGGCTTGGGTTAGAGAAGTTGGAAGCCAAATTGACACAAGAGCCTCAAATAAAACCTATAGTGTGAAGTTGAAACTTCAGAGATAGTGCAAATTCTGGTAGAGAAAATGGCTGAGAGGGGTTTTGTTTGCTTGGCGGCCCAAGATCAAAACCCGTTGCTCCTGGAAGGCGACATTTAAATCCAACCATGCTAAGGGTTGGTGTGGCCAGGTTGGGTGTGATCCTCAGGTGATTTTGACGGCTTAGGTACCCCTGGATTCATAGCAAACCCATAGATGTAGACTAGTGTGCTTCACACACAAGGATTCAAAATGGGTACATCCCGCCATGAACCTAACTAAATGCCCAACACCATGGAAAAACATTAGTTTAGCTAATCCCTTGGGATTAAATGGCCCCTACTTGCATATAATTAATCCATAGGTACAATTAATTTCCCCTAGTTAACCCATAATTGACCCCCAATTACCACTAATTAACCCCTAATTATCCCATAATTGACCCCTTATTAATCCCTAATTACCACAACTCATTACCCAATAATTACCCATAAATGACCCTTAATTACCCATAATTGACCATAAATTACCCCTAAACTATCATGAATTAACCTCTAATTACCCTTCATTTACCTATAATTACCCATAAATGACCCCTAAATTTGCGTAGGGCTCGGGTTCATCACATAGTCCTTATAGAGGGAATTTTTGGCTTATGAGTGGGATCATGGTGGCAATTTTGGGATGTATAACACCATGAATAATTTTTTACAACTAGGCCATGGTTCGAGATTAACTTCTAGGGCCTAAGTTCATATAGTTTCCTCTAGATCTCATGAGTCATGTGTATCACCCCAAATGACCACACATGCCATACAAAGGAAATATTTGGCATACGAGTGAAATATGTCCATCATTTTGAGAATTAACGTAACAAGGTTGTTTCTTGATTCCCATGCCATGGTCTGGGGATAAAAGGAAAGGCACTATGCCATGACATATATTTCTATGGGGTTCACATGCCATGTTTTGTAATGCAAGGATTCACACATGCCCATAATACATAATCTTTGGCCTCCAAGTTTGATATTGTGGCGATTTCAAAGTTTGAAAAACTTTATATGTTTCTTGGGGATAAGGGCATAAATTGGTGCAAAAACCTAGGTTCTAAGTCCATGGAATCTATCTCTAATCCCTACATGCCATGTGTGGGGCCTTAAGCCACAACATAGGCCATGCATAGGAAACCTTTTGAATGTTATTAAGATTCCAAGATTCAAAAGCTTGATTTTAAATTGATTGTATGAACCTCTCTTAGCAACTAAGCGCTCGAGCTATTGTTTTTTATACCAGTTTCCAGAAGCTTGATTGAGCTATTTTTTTGGACCGAAACATTAACGCTCGATCAAGATATATTGCTCAATCAAGGATTTGATAAAACCATTGATCAAGAATTAAAGATTGATGGAACATTAAAAAGGGATCGATTGAGAGTAATTGTTTAACTCGGTCAAGCGTATTATTTAACCCTCAATTACGCATTTCAAAGCTCGATTAAGAACTTAAAAATGACTCAATTGAGTTTACTTTTTTCTTCCCTCCACGTCCTTTGTTTGCAAAAAAATGTTTCCCATATTCATGATAACACTCTTATTATGTCCTTTTTAAATGATATGAGTTGATTAAAAAATAGACAAACTCACATTGTGCAATTTAATAAGAGGTATTAAATATTTTAAAATTTATGATGTTATTACTTAATTACTTATTTGTTATAAAAATGTATTAATTTAATTTAAATTTCCTTTTAAAAAAACATTATTATTTATTAATGTGATATAAAAGGTTTTTATTTAATTAAATTTTCTTTTTTAATTGATTGAAAAGTGAACAAACTTGAATTATAAAATTAGGTTATCATTTTTATCAAATTTATTATAAAATAAAATAAATATAATATCATTTGAAAAAGTAATTACTTTGTAATTCTTTTCTTTCCAAATGAGAATGCTCTCCAACAATTTTAAAGTTACTGGTTGGAAAGATTACACATGTTATAACAATACATACATTTAATAACCAAAAAGATTTACGCAATAGATATAATTCTAACATAAAATGCTTTGAAGCAAAGCAGATTTCTTACAGAGCATGGAAGCCCTAAAAGTGGAGCACAATACTATAGTCACAAATTCTGTGTCATAAGATGATCAATCCCCGTAATAAGAAGTATTCGACGACTATCTATCTCTCCTCCATTCTCTCTCTCTCATGCAAACTTGAGTGAGTGTGAGGTGTGTATAAATGAGGGAGGGCGCCGGGCCTATTTATACTTATCAAGTGGCTGACCTTTTACATAACTAGGCCAACCTGTTTCACTAACATGACTGACTTATCCTAGAGATACTCCAAATACACATTACATGATGTCACACTGGGGACTTGTTATCACACAAAGTGTAGCTACCCATTTGAGATATCCTATCTAGGACGATAGAGGTAAGGCAGCTAATTGGTGACACCGCAAGGACCTCGTCCACTATGGGTAAAGGGTAGTTGTCACATCGGATAGGATCTTTTCTCTTTAGATCAATACGGAGAATGATCAATGGGGATACCCTACTAGCCTACAAGAGCTAGTGCAACTACTCAAAACAATCCTAGGGTTTGGCTATGGGTAAAAGAGGAGAGACTCATGAGTGGATAGAACTATATCTATGGAATAAGTGTGGTATAGAGGTTAGGGCCAAGTTGGAGAGGCTTAGTAAAGATAGGAAATGACCCAACTTGATTGATATTGTACCACAAATAGTTTAAGGAAGTATATCTAGTGAGATCTAGGGCCAAATAGAAGAAAACCTCAAAAGGATCCACCTAAGGTTTTTGCATAAGTGGACAAAGTGGACCCAAAAGTGTAGATCGAGACATGAGATGACTAGATCGGAGTGTTTGAGGATTGGATCTATGATTTTGAGGCGGGTCCAAGCATACCCATTTGATAGATCTGAAGAAAGGACCACCCACCCAAAGAGGTTGCCCCCACCTAGAGCGACTAGTGCTAGATCCTAGGGAAAATGACATCCGATTAATGTGAAAATTGAGATATAGGGTTTATTAATTTATCTTCAAGTGGATTTTGATTTCCTTCATAAAAAATTCACCAAATCTATCAGATCTACAAAACTAGGGTTTTAAGAAAGAGGGTTTGGTTGTGAAAATCATATCAAATCCCTAGAAAACAATATATGCAGACGTCCTTGGAAATACTTGCTACTAACCTTGTATGATTATGATCTTGTCATTCTGATCAATTATGAGCATTTTGTATGCTTCTCCAAGTGAAAGCGCTACCTCCTCTCAGATGCTAAGCTCTCCCTCCTCCTGCAAAAAAGATCTAATATGAGAATTGATTTACAAAAGGATAGATGAAATGACGAAGAAAGATGAATAAAAGAACATCAAGATGGCCTTAAGACATAATAAAGATACTCCTTGAATCCAAGATGATTTGAGAGGACAATATGGAGCTCAGTCATAATAACACCCCTACCCAAACACTTCCTTGACCAGATGGATGGCAACCTAGAAAAATATTAGAAGTGCATAGATATAGAAGAATTCTAGAGATAACAAGACTTTCTAATCTCCATACAAGACATTCGACAAAGCTTCCAAGAGTTTCTGCAAACTATTTTATTAATCCAAGAGTTTGAGAGCCAAAAGTCCCTTTACAAATGAGAGAGAATATCAATATATAGATATATCAAGTACATAATACCTACATCCAAAAAGATCAAGGGTCAATATCATAAGATAAAATCATCCTAATCTACAGCTAAGATTAGTCGGATACATCGCACATGGATCAACTCACAAATAGAGGGGGGCACATCACTAGAAATGCCCGATGAGGGGCGCACCACATAAAATATGACTAATGACAAAAAAGTATCACACGGTCGGGTTAGGAGGTTATGTTATCCTTCACTAGCATGGCCCCATGGCAAAATAATAAGGTGTGGTGGAAAATAATATAAAGGAATGATAAAAATCACTAGGGGATCTCTCTCAAAATAAATCAAAACACCCTCAAACTGCATAAATCAAGGATGTGTGGACCCCGAGTGAAGTGAAGTTAATACCGAATGATGAATGTGACCCAAACATTGTGCCTCAGACCAATTCCATGCCATTCCTTTTCCACAATTTCCTAAATTGATTTCCTCAAAAGCCATTTTTTATTATTTAAATGTTGCCTTGGGAACATAAAACAACGCATATCTCACCGGGGACCAACAACGGAAGCCAAATGATTGCACAAATGGATCTAGGACCATGGTAGTATGGTTCAATTGACTGAATGCACTCACATATTCCCCCTGGCTCCCTAGGAGAACTTAATTTTTTTACATTGTGTTTTATTTTCATTTTCCCCAGGAAAAACTACTGCAAAAAGGCCAAGAGACCCATATTTGTCCTGTAACTGCCTGAAATTGAAAACCAGTTGCACCAATGGACTGAGAATGTCTAAATAATCTAGGATTGAGTACTCATACACCATATGTCCATCATAAAGGTACATCAGAGGCCCCATCAATGTCAGAACAATAATAATTAAATGTTGATAATCATTAAAATAATACAAGCCATCATAACAAACCACCGTATGAAGTATGAATATATATAATCGACACATGTAGACCATAAATAATAATCAACCATAAATATTTGTCTATAAATCTCCCTGGATCCTGCTCATGGCCTGGCCAACATTGGGTTGACCAAGTCAAAACTAAACAAATGATGACCCAAGTGCTAAACTCTGATATTTCAAAGTACAAATGGACCTGCATGATCGATTATTTATGATAGCGGTGACACTCAAGTATGATTAGATTTTGTTGGAAAGTATAATCACAATACATATATAATAATCCAAATCAAAATGATTAGTTTCTTCAAAACAAGAACCTTCGGTGTATACTCATTTATAGATTTAGCCCTTTTTCTAGTCAAGGGTGAAGGGATCATAAACAATAGGTAAGGCCAATGGATGACTTGATGACTCAACATTGTAATCATCTGGGTGAAAGGATAAGGGGATCCACACAACACATAAGTTGGACTAGGTGAATAGAAGGGCATGGCGGTATCTCACAAATAGGTGGAATGATGAGAAGGCTCCACTAGACTCTAGACAAGCAACCTTTTTAATATTTTATTTGCCTAGCATTTATTTCACTAGTTGAACTCTAAATGAAGGTGCCTTGGTAAGCCTTCTGGGATTCCAGATAATGACAAAGACATGAACTTCTGGGGCCATTCTCTCCTTGTTTCTCTATGGGGACAAATGAGTTGTATATTATACAAAGAGTGAGTGCTCGTCCTCTAGCCATCAAATTTATTTTTCATTGATAACTTGCCAACCTCTAAGAGAAGGTTCCCTAGAAAGCCTTATGGGATTCCAGAAAATGACTAAGGCTCAGCCTTGAGGGGATTGCCTCACCCTGATACCCTATGGGGATAAATGATCCTTTCATCATACAATGGAATAGTGCTCATCTCTTAGAAACTAGATAGTTTTATTTTTTATTTCCAGTAGTGTCTAGAGACACTTTTATTTTGCTGGCATGACATCCATTTAGAATAACTTTAAGCTTTGATTATTTAGTGTCTAAAGACACTTTCTTTGGTAGGACTACTTGTTTTCAAGACCTAGAGGTATACATTCCATGTGATAAACATCACATAAACCAACACCGAGACACGATTTATACATGGAGGCCTATTCCAACATAGAGGTGAAGGTGGGGGAAATCCTAGATGTCACTAGTTAAGTTACAAGTCAAGAATAGTCAATGAACATGAGAATGCATAAGTTACAATTCAAGTATAGTCAATGAACATGGGAATGCAACGGATGGATGGATACAATGGAAATGATGCCAAGAATAGAAAGCTATGTCCCTGAAGTGAAAAGACTAAATCCATACTAGGAGTAGGGCAAGGCCAATGAGTACACAAAATAATCTCTCAATCAAAACCAATAAATCATTTATACTTTAGATTCTAATTAAAACAAGATAAAGTATTTCCATCATATAATCAAAATCAACCAAGTCTCACTGCTAAAATAGGTAACAAGGCAACATCAAAATGCATATGCACAAACCATAATATCACGTGGGTCATATACCTGCACTGGATCTGAAAACAATATGAATATCATTGGAAAAACTATTGTTGTTACACATAGGCACTATAAAAATCTCTGGTCTGGGTCATGAAAGAAAAATAGCTAACTTAATCATTGAATATGGGGTCATGAGGCTCGGTCATGGCATAGAACTGGTTAATATGGATTCTTTGGATATGATGAAAGTGGGATATCATTAACTGATGGTTCATCATCTGTTGATATCATAGTAAAGGGATGGCTCAAAGAACTACTCAGTGTTTCCCAAGAACAAAATTAACCCAGCTACTATATATGTGACAACGGGACTATTGCCCTAACTTACAACGGAGGTTGTACCTCAAGGTCTAGACACAATGAAGACATCCCGCAAGTAGGAAAACACGTATCCAATGGGGGTACAACAACATACAATGATAATATATATCATAATATCTTCTAAAGTTACAAATACATCAACACTCCCTCTTAACTAGGAAGGTATTTTCTCTCTTCCACAGTCATCAACACATCTCGTCAATTCTTCATCACGGAGTCATATAGTCATCATCATAGTTGCTTCCATCATCATCTTCTTATCAATCATAAAATGGTACTATCTATCATCAGAAGTTTCTATAGAGTTAACCCTTTTTCATGTTGGGTGTAGGCCTAGTCCTCATCCATGTCTTCATCACATATTCGAGTAACCCATCTCATAGCGATTGCCCATGACCTTCTTTATATTGCCACGACAATAACCTACATCTTCTACCCTTATCTCGTCGTATCTAGATCATCTCTTTTGTCCTGCACAAAACAAAATAGAGCACATAGAGCATCCACAATCGACCTGTGTTTTACTAGTAAAGGAGAACCACCTAGGTGCACCTCACGTTATTCATAACCTAATCATCTCAACATGGGAACACACACATATATAGATATATATGTAAGGACTGATTACGACCAAAAAACTTGCTACATCAAGAATTTTATGATCTAGGTCAACCTCAAGGACTTATTACATTTGAACAACCTACATCCAGGATAATTTCTGTTCAGACAACCTTGGGAGCGTATTACATCCGAGTAACATGCGTACCACACTAGGACTCCTTTTACACTTAGACAACCCACATGACTTACTACATTCGAGTAACCTGCGTACCACGCCAGGGCTCATATTTACACTCGAATAACCTGTCTTAGGACTGATTACATCCAAGGATAACCTGTGAGTTTCGCCATGACTGATTACCTACAAGACTTATTACATCTGAGCATCCTACTTCACTAGTATTTTTCCCGCTCATGAAACCTGTCTCGTTTCCCATGTGAGATATTATGCATCCGCTATTTCTACCATACAAAAATATCAGGATTGATTACATCTAAGTATAACCTGCGAGCTTCGTAGGACTTATTACTGTTGATGTATTTGTAACTTTGGAATGTATTCATCTACATTTCTTATCTATTGTAACTTGATGTTTATTTCGGGATGTGTCTGTAATGTAATTGAGTCATGTCATACCCCAATGTTTATGTCGGGAAGTTTCTATAATATAAAAGTCATGTCAAGCCATTGTGGGTAACCCTCCTATTGGTCAAGGGTTAAGTCCCCACAGTTATGGGGCCCTAGGGTTATTAGAATATCCTAGAGAAGTCGACACTAGGTGAATCATTGTAAGTTAGGGCAATAGTCCCCACCATTGTGTTAAGGATAAACCTCCTTGCTAGTCGGAGGAGGTAAAGTCCCCACAAGTTGTGGGGCACTAGGGTTATTAGACACTCCTAGAGATGTCGGCTCTAGTAAGTAATTGTTAAGTGAGGTTGACATGTTGGAGTGAGTTTCAAGTGAACGAAAGAATATAGATAGAGAGTGAGTCTCTCTATTTATCACACACACACTCACTCATTGGGGTGCATGAGTGAGAGGAGAAGTTGATGGGACAAGAGAGAGAGAATGTTGTTGTCAGGAGATCATCTTTATGTTTTCGAGTTTTTCTTTTGGTGATAATTCTATCTCTGAGGAAGTTGCAGGGTTTTCTCCTTTACGGTTTCCCCGAGGAAAATTCTTTGTGTCGATTGTCTCTTGTGTTTATTGTTGTGCATGTTATTATCTCAGTTAAAGATTCTAAGATCATAATGCTAGCTTGTATGATAAAAATCTAACATGGTATCAAAGCAAACCTGAGAAGAAGAAATTATGCAACTGCAGAAGCTAGGGATTCTTACTTTTTGGGTCTCTCTCCACAATCCATCAACAAAAGTATGCTAGGCTGACTCTCCATTGAAGGCGCGTCTTTTTGTCGAATCGGAATTCGATTTCGAGCATTTTCAGTTTTCGGTGCAGGAAATTAGGGATTTATATAGAAGAGGAATTTTTTGAGTGAGCCTGGCATAGGATTATTCTCCTCATCAAGCATGAAGTTTATAGACTTGGATCAAGATTTTTGGTTGGGTGAAACTCCAGGAAATTCAAACCCTAGTTTGACCCTGAGCTAGAAAAACCTTAAATACTAAAACTGCTAAGTTTTGGGACATTTGCTATATCCCAAAATTGATGAAGGATCAAGAGTTGCCAATTGTAGAGGCCAAAGACACAATCTTGATGTACATTATGTCCAAAATTCAGCGTCAGATTCACGATATTCTGGGAGATATGATCCCTCCAGGTTAGGGTTCTAGCCTCTTCTAGAATTCATTCCTAAAAAGGACACCTGGGGAGAATTGCTATATCTTGAGCTACACAGGTCCAAATACGATTTCTGAAGTGTTCATATACACAGGGTACTCCCAAAAGACCGACCACCTTGAGCAACCGCTTCACACAAATAGATCACACATCAACACATCGATGTTTGTCACATGGTTAAAACCCTCGAGAGGGAAACAGTTCATGGCCCCAGCCAAATAGCTACTTGGAGCAATTTATTATGCAAAAGAAAGAAAGTTACATGAGCTTCTCATAATCGATCAACTAGCCAAAGACCCTCTATGCTCTTTAAATAGAAATCATAGACCAATCGGGTGTCAAGCCACAGATCAATGGTAGGTATGATCTAAGATAAGTTGAACCGTCGGATCACTCTATGTCTAGAACATATCGTGACCGTCGGATTAGAATATTTACAAATGCATACTAATGCATACTAAAGAAACACACTTTTATCTAATGGATATATTACACAAGATGATCTTAACTAACTCCTAAGTGTCTAAATATCCTAACATCCCCCCTTAAGAACAACTTGGGATAGGATTGAAGGATTTACAAACGTGACACTATTAGGAGAAGGAAGGCGGCATTAGAGCATATCCCCCCTTAAGGACATATTCCTAAACTCTTAACATAGACCGAAGTTTAGAAAACTTCACTTCTGTAAGAGACTTGGTGAAGATGTCTGCAACTTGATCATCTGTAGGGCAATAGAGAACTTCAATAACACTATCATGAACAAGATTTCTGATGAAGTGCATGTGTAGCTCAATGTGTTTGTTGCGCTGATGTATAACTGGATCTTTGGCAAGCTTGATGGTACTTTGATTGTCACACCAAAGTGGAGTAGGTTACTGCTGCTTGAATCCAAACTCTGAAAGGATCTATCGAAGCCATAAATCTTCTTGATTAGCATTAATTGTGGCTTGATATTCTGCTTCTGCTGAAGAAAGAGCAAGAGCTCATTGTTTCTTACAAGCCCAAGTGACAGGTCCAAATCCTAGACTGAAAACATAACCTGTAGTAGACTTTCAATCATCAGGATCACCGGCCCAATCTGAATCAGTGAAACCAACCAACAAAGGTTCCCCCTTGTACTGTAATGAATCCCAAACTGAATTGTACCTCGGATATACCGAAGTATTCTTTTTGCTGCTTTCTAGTGACTTTCATGAGGAGTTTGCATATAATGGGAAACACGACCAACGGCAAAGGAAAGGTCAGGATGGGAATGAGTCGAGTATAAAAGACTACCAACAAGATGACGATACAAGGTGGCATCTACTTCAGGGGAAGTACAAGTGGCAGAAAGTTTGACTCCATACTGGAAGGGAGAAGGGGTTGGTTTACAATCTTCCACGTGGAAGTGACGAAGAAGGTCACAAGCATACTTAGACTAGGAAAGAAAGATTCCTTCTTTGGTTTGCAAGACTTGGAGACCAAGAAAATAATGCAAATTTCCTAAGTCTGACATTTCAAAATTTTGCTTAAGACTAGATTTCACATGGGTTATAAGTTTAGGGTCACTACCAGTAAGGATAAGATCATCAACATAAAGAACAAGCATGATGAGATGGTTTCCTGCTTTCTTGGTATAGACATTACGGTCAGAATGGCATCTAGAAAAACCAATGTCAAAGAGAAAGCTATCCATTTTGGAATACCAAGCTCTAGGAGCTTGCTTAAGGCCATATAAGGATTTCTTAAGGAGACAAACAAGGCTAGAGTTATCCTGAACATATCTAGGAGGTTGTTCCATGTAAATTTCCTCATGTAAATCACCATGTAAGAAGGAATACTTGACATCCATTTGATGGACTTCCCAGTTATGTAAGGCTGCAAGGGAAAGAACAAGGCAGATGGAGTTCATTTTTGCTACATGGGAAAAGGTTTCATTGTAGTCAATCCCTTCAACTTGGGAAAAACCTTTGGCAATTAACCTTTCCTTAAGTCTTTCAACACTTCCATTTGATGCATACTTAGTTCTGTAGACCCATTTACATCTGACAAGTTTTCTTTCTTCTGAAAGAGGAACAAGATCCCAAGTATCGTGTGTCATTAAGGAACGATATTCTTCATCCATAGCTACATTCCAATCTGGATTTCCTGAAGCTTCTGCAAAAGTTTTTGGATCATGATTCTCGAAAACTTGAGCCAAAAGAGAAGAGGCTCACTGAAACTGAGAACGTGTTCATCGTTGATCTCTAGGATTACCAGCAAGATCACCAGCTGCTTCACATGTTGAACAGACCCATTGAGGAAGTATTCATGCTGGTGTAATTGGAGGAACATGAGCAGGCGGAGGTGGATTTTCATCCTCACTGTCATCATCAGAAACTGGAGTTGGAAACCTGTCAAGGAAGCTAGAAGAAGATGAAGAAGAAGGCACAATCGTCGAATCAGGCTCGTAGGCCAAAGATGGCACACCCGCCAAGTTAGGCTTGCAGGCCAAGAGATTTTCATCAAATTTAACATCTCTTTTAATGATTATATCATGTGAATGGGTTTCAAGAAGTCTATAACCTTTTACATCTTCAGAATATCCAACAAATATGCACTTTTCACTTTTAAGCTGCAATGCTTTCCATTTTTTATCTGGAATGTGAGCCCATGCTTCACAACCAAACACATGAAAGTGACTTACATCTGGTTTAATTTTACTCCATGCTTCATTTGGTGTTATACCTTGTAAAAATTTAGTGGCTGTGCGATCAACTATGTAATTTGCACAATTTATGGCCTCAGCCCAATATTGAAGACTTAGTCCCTTTAGATTGGATCATACAATTAGCCATTTCTTTTAAAGTGTGGTTATTCTGTTCAGCTACACCATTTTGTTGTGGTGTATATGGAACAGTATGTTGTTGTTGGATTCCTTGTTCAGTGAAAAAAGTAGTGAACTTGTTGTGAACGTATTCTCCTCCATTGTCAGATCTTAACTTAATAATTTGATGACTAGATTGTTTTTCAACAAGGGACTTGTAGGCCAAGAACATGTTAAATACTTCTCTCTTAAGGTTTAGGAAGTAAACCCAAGTGCGTCTGGAGTAGTCATCAATGAAAGTTAAGAAATATTTGAAACTAGAAAAGGAAGCAGATGGAATAGGGCCACATAAGTCACTATGCACAAGCTCCAAGGGAACCGAGGCGTGCCAAGAGGCACGTTTGTCAAAACTATCTCGATGATGTTTTTCGAGTACATAACTAGAACAAACACCATCCTTGGAAGATACTAGCGGAAGACCAGTCACCATATTTTCTTTACATAGTTGTTGCAATGAGCGATAATTTAAGTGACCAAATCTCTCATGCCAAAGTTTGCTCAAGTTATCACTATGAGCAAGGAAAACTAAAGGAAAAGGTAATGACCCAAAGTTGTTAAATTTGTACAACCCGGTAATATCATCAACAGTTCCAGTAGCAAGGATATTTTGAGGGTTTTTTAAATCCTTGATTACAACTTGGCGAGGTGTAAACGTCACAGTTTTACCTTCACCTGAATGAGTAATTTGATAGACTGATAACAAATTGCAGGAAATTTTTGTAACACATAGTACATCACTGAAATGACCATTTTCTACTGGATTTGTTCTAGATCCTACAACACTTAGAGATTTATCATCACCAACAAATATTTGTTTGGTGTTACATTCATGCATAGTAGAAAAGCTAGCTTTATCCTTAGCCATATGATAAGATTCTCCAGAATCAATGAGCCATTCAATTGAAGTAGAAGAAGAAGATGCAGTATAAGAGTAACGAGAAGCACAAAGTGTATGTCCATGAGAGTTAGATTCTGAAGACGAATCTAGGTTGATGTGGTGCTTCTTCATTGCTGCTTCCAAGGCTGCCATCTTCTTAAAACACTTAGATTCATCATAATTATTTTTCCCACAAAAATTGCAATGATGCTCAGTCTTATTTATTTTTTGCTTGGATCATTTGTCATTTTTTAAAGAAGGAGCTGACTGAGAGGGTTTGGGACCCTTGTTGTTTTGCTTATTATTGTGAAAATTCTATTTCTTGGGAGGCTTGGACTTTTCTTTTTGTTGAGACAATAAGGCTTTCCCAGATGTATCTGCATTGTTAATTATTCCAAGATGAATGAGCTTATCTTGCTCTCTAATTAAGGAGTCACAAAAGGATTCATGGCTAGGATTTTGATAGCTAGCTGCAGTCAAGGATTATTTCATGGAGTAGAATGTAGATACAAAAACAGAATATGCAGGTCCAAGTTTTGAAAGAATATGATAAATACATTGTTTGTCTTCTTTCTTAATCTTGCACTCTGCACATAATAGTCTAATAGTTTTATACTTAGATAAATAGTCTTGAATGCATGAAAAATAATTTGGATTCAAGGAAAGCAACTCATTCTCAAGTTGATGACCCCAAATTTTATTGTGTTTACCAAACACAGATTCCAACTTTTCCAAAGCGAGATTAGGTTCATCAATTCCAGATATGTGGAATTGCAAATTAGTAGAGATTGACATCTCAATCAATCCACGAGCTTCATCACATCTATTTTCCCATTTAATTTTCTTATCATCATCAGTGGGTTCTATTTCTTTCCTTGCGTTATCCTAAAAAGTACCCTACTTCGCAGAACATCCTCCATACGAGATTTCCATGAGAAATAGTTAGAACTTGTAAGTATAATATTACAAGGGGCGACCATACTATAAAATAATGGCTGAAAGAATAGAAAATAACTATCTGGATGCAAAGAGCTCGAAAAAATATGCAGTTTAAAAAAAAACGGCATTTAAAACGGATTCTGGATGATGAAGTTATGCTTGATCAAAGAAAATGTTGAAGATGTCTCCAATAGTGATGTGGCAGATATTAACTTGACCAACTAAAAAAAAGAAGCCCCCTCTTCGCAAGATCAACCTTTGACAATCACTTTTACAAAAAAGTTTCTTTGAAGTGAATCACTTTTGTAGAATAAGTGATGTTCACTTTTACAATAATGTGACTTTTAAATAGTGCGGCAATAAATTAGAAGACTTAAGTAACCCACTTTTATTTTATTTTATTTATGTGAGATGCACTTTTACAATAAAATAACTTGAAAATAGAAATTGCATGCACTAAAAAGTAGCTTAATAAGACTTGAACTCAAGACCTATTAAGTAATAAAACAACTTTGGACGAAGTGAACTAAGTTTAAAAGGTACATAAAATAATGGAAAGAGGAAGGTTTTTTTTTTTTACTCTTCTCTCTCGTTCTCCGTGCTTGCTTTCTTTTCCTGCAAATCATAAAAAAAATGAAAAACAAAAACAAAAAAAACTTTTTCCACACAATGTGGTTAGATCTTGGTTAGCTTACCCGGAAAGTCTATCTTTTCAAGTTTTCTCGCTATTTCTGATTTGTCCTGATCACACAAGGTACACGGAAAATAGCATACGTAGCCGAGAAGACAAGAAAAAAAACTTTCCCTTACTGTTTCTGATTCGCCACGATCACGCAAGGTGCACGGCAAAGAGCATACACAGTTAGGGAAGGCAACAGTTTGAGACTAAAATAGAAAATATTTAATAATAAACTGATAAAGTTTGAGAGATTTAAAAAAATTCCGTCACTGTAACGTTATACCTTCAGATTTGCTGAAATGGGTGTTTCTGGAGCAAACGGAAATGATTTTCGGTGAAATGAAAACTATTTCCTAATGGAAACAGCACTTCGGACGCAATTGAATAGCTCCCATGGGACAACAATTCACAAAAAATCTAGAAACAAAAACCCTTTCTAACTTTCGGCAACATCGGTTCCATATCTTGATCAAAACCGAAAGCGACTCTTCATAAAAGCTATGATACCATGTTCGGGTACACAGGGTACTCCCAAAAGACCAAACACCTTGAAAAACCACTTCACACAAATAGATCATAGATCAACACACTGATGTTTGTCACGTGGTTAAAACCCTCGAGAGGGAAACAGTCCACAGCCCCATCCAAATAGCTACTTGGAGCAATTTATTATGCAAAAGAAAAAAAGTTACATGAGCTTCTCATAATCGATCAACTAGCCAAGGACCATCTATGCTCTTTAAATAAAGATCATATACCAATCGGGTGTTAAGCCACAGATCAATGGGAGGTATGATCTAAGAGAAGTTGAACCGTCGGATCACTCTATGTCTAGAACATATCATGACCATCGGATTAGAATATTTACAAATGCATACAAAAGAAACACACGTTTACCTAACGCATATATTACATAAGTTGATCTTAACTAACTCCTAAGTGTCTAAATATCCTAACATGAAGATGTTCCAGAAAGGGCACGGAATTTACTTTCCGTGGTCCAAGTTTCAAACTCAGAATATGAACGAGTGACATGTGGCAATCTATACAACTTCGCTGTTCTGAATAGTCCTGTAACAGGTCACCTTGGAAAAATGAACATAAGTATCAATTGGTGAAACCAATTCTGATGAAACCTGTGGTGTTGGAATAGAGACATGCGAGGCTACCTCAGTGCGAAATTTCAGACACAGAGGAGCAAGGATTTCGGAGATACCACAGAAACAGTAATAGAACTTTCTATAGAAGAATTTGGAAAACTAGGGATTTCTATTCCAGGAGCTTCCCTCCATTGTTTTCAGAGAAGGAGTACATTGGACAACTTGCCTTGAAGAGATATATCTTTCTATCCAATTAGACCTAAAAGATTCCAAGTTTTTAAAATTAGGGTTTCTCTGACAAACCCTAGATCAGCTAGCTCCGGAACTAGGACGAACATCTCAAATAGGTAAGATCTAATCTTTTGCTATTTGCATTTGAGGTTCTCATTTCAAAGTGATCTATCACATTAGCTTGGTGAAGTTGAAAACTTCCAAGAATGGAAGTATTTGATTTCTTTGAAGAAAATGAATTGGACACCTACATGAGTAGAGAGGTTCCAGTTCTAGAGGGAGATGAGGCTCAAATCCTTACACAAGAAGAACTTGGTCAAGGCCAGGAAGATCATTGCTGATTCAGTCACGGATCAACTTGTACCACAAGTGTCCCCCTAAAGACATCGAATATGTTTGATTCCTTGACCAAGCTATTTGAAGGGAAAAACATACATCAAGATATGACTTTGAGAAATTAGTTTAAGAATGTGAAGATCCAGAATGCAGAGACCATACAGTCATACTTTACAGGGGTCTCTCAAATCAAAGAACAACTTGAAGTGGTAGAAGAAGAAGTGAAGAATACAGAAGTGGTGATAGCCACCTTGAATGACCTCCCACGATCATGGGATTCATTCATTCAAAGAATGTGTACCAAAAGGAAGTGATTACTTTCAGCGGACTCTGAGAAGAGCACACACAAGAAGACGCTCAACTGATAATAAGAGAAAAAAAGATGGGAGCAACTGAAGATCAAGCTCTCACTATTCAAAGAAGATCCCTCAAGCGATGAGGAATATGAAGAACTCAACTCTTGAAGAACCTCTTATCCACCTTAGGATTTGGATAAGAAATGATGCTATTATGAATGAAGAATATGATGAAGATGAAGGATTAAGGAGTCTACCCATGAAACAAATAAAGATAAGTATTCAATTGTCATTTCATGATCATTAGAGGAAATTTGGGGTCTAAAATGGGCCTTATAAGAAAACGTGCCAAAATACATTTTTGTGAGTTGGAATTCAAGAACCAATAGAATTTCAATAAAATAAGTCAACCATAATGGTTGAATTGACATATTTGTCATTAAAAAAAACTACATTTTTTGTTCGTATTTTTGACATATCTCATTGTGTTTTTACTCAAATTTCGATCGGGAGAGCTCGTTGGATGCGGAATTTGATTTCTCATCCAACGAGTACCCACACTGCATACTTTTGACGGACCCCGCTACCCCAAAAACAAGAAATACCTGAAAAATTTGATGATGATGTCATCATCACATTTTTTCAGGTCTTTCTTGTTTTTGGGGTAGCGGGGTCCGTCAAAAGTATGCAGTGTGGGTACTCGTTGGATGCGGAATCAAATTACTCATCTAATGAGCTCTCTCAATCGAAATTTGAGTAAAAACACAGGGAGATATGTCGAAAATACGAACACAAAAAGTAGTTTTTTTCTTTCTTCCTCCAAAATTAATCAATATTATTTTATTATTTTCCTTAGGAGGCCCATTTTAGACCCCAAAATTCCTCTAATGATTGTTTGGTTATTCGTTTGTTTATATTCAGTTAATGTATTATGCATGATAGAATGTTTGCATTAATGACAGTATACTACTAATATGCATGTGATGGGAAAGTAGCTCATGGTGCTATACAACTCTCCATTGCTACTTATCTAGAATGAAACCTCTTTGCTGACATATTGGATTAGTGCACAATCTCAATGTTGTCCTTGTAGAGATGGAAGGCATCTAGAAAAGTTTCTGTGAGATATGGATGAATGCTGTATTGACTAAAGTAGTTGCATGATCATATATTTAAGCATAAGAATTTTCCATTATGAATATTCCTTATGAAATGTCTCTAACCATACAAATGAATTTGACTTGTAGGAAATATCGCATACATAATCACCTTCAAGAAAAGAAGAATGAGACTTATTCCGAAGAATAAGTAACGATAGTTCAAGATGAAAAAATAATTTGATGAATGCACCGACATCATTGATGCATAACCTTCTAAGAAGAAAGGGAAGACTAGATCAAGAAGAATGATGCCTATGATGCAGTATTGATACATGAAGATAAGTTCATAGTTCCATCATGCAGTAGATAGAAACATCATAGGATACAAGGCAAGATTCGAAGAGACATTTGCAGCCAGTGGGAGTCGAGACACATGACAAGCAGAATCATGTGTGCAAATGAAAGAAGGCCTTGTACGAGTTCAGAAGAAACCCATGGGATAACACATACATGATGAGCTTGATGAAGATCTGAACCTATGCTACAAGGTTGATAGAGGATGACAAGCTCACAGATGGGTGCAAGAAGAACTTTTGAAAAAGTTCAAAATAGAGGATCTTGGTATCCAGTGTCACTCTAGTACAAAATGTTTTAGTGCATAGATTACGGAAGACAGAGGGAGTATGATGCTTTAGAGGGAGTGAATACAGAAGATCCTAAGGTTCAACGTGGTATGATAGGATGGACAGATTACTGATGAAACTAGGCTTTACTAAGAGTAAAGTGGATTCCAACCTTTGCTTCAAGGTTGAAGGCGGAAGACCAGTGATGCTCCTGTTATGTGTCGATGCACTATTTTCTAGGAATGGAGGTGTGGACAAGGGAAGTATGCAGTAAAGATCCTGAAGAGGTTCAAAATGATGGACTGCATGACCACACCTATGGCATCGAACCTGAAGCCATTGAGTGTTGCTTCATCAAAGATGGTTGATGCTACGATGTATCATCAGGTGATTGGTTCCTTGATGTACTTAACAAATACGAGACCATATATTTGCTTTGTTGTGAACACATTGAGACATGTTCACCTTATGGGTGCAAAGCATGCAGTGAGGTACCTAAAGGGTAGAGTTGATTATGGGCTCAAGTATGATTCGAATCAGAAAATTAACCTAGAGGGTTATGTTGATTCAGATTGGGTAGGCAGTGCCATCAATAGGAAGAGCACTTCAGGGTGTTGCTTCAGTATGGGATCATGTGTGATATCTTTTTTTTAGTAGTAAGTAATATTGTGTGGCACTAAGTACAACTGAATCAGAGTATGTTGCAACTTGTTCAGCTAGTTGTGAGGCAGTATGGCTGAGGAAGCTACTGTCTAATTTATTTGATCTCCAGTTGGATGCTACTTGTATATATTGTAACAACCAGAGTTGCATGAAGTTGTTAGAGAATCCAGTGTTCCATGACAAGTCGAGGCATATCGAGATCAAGTATCACTATATCAAGGAAATGGTACAGAGGGGGGCAGTAAAGCTCCAGTATGTTGTGACGGAGGAACAGATAGCTACTGTGTTGATGAAGCCATTGGCTAGGGTGAAGTTCAAATACTTCAGGGAGAAGCTTGGTGTTCTCCAGATTGAGGTTTCCTCCAAGCGAAAATGATGAAACCCATAGCCATTCTGACATGGTGAGAGGATTGGTTCCTTCCATGGTCAGATGTAAGGGCTGAGCCATTCTGTCATGGTGAGAGGGTTGGTTCCTTTCATGTCATATATGAGTGCTGAATCCGTAAGCCATTTTGACGAGTAGGTCAAATGTAAGGGCTGAACCATTCTGTCATGGTGAGAGGATTGGTTCCTTCCATGTCAGATATGAGTGCTGAATCCGTAAGCCATTCTGACGAGTAGGTTAGATGTAAGGGCTAAGACATTCTGTCATGGTGAGAGGATTGGTTCCTTCCATGTTAGATATGAGTGCTGAGCCATTCTGATATGACTGTAGGATTGGTTCCTACATGATCAGATATAAGGTCTATTGCCATTCTTGGAATGGAGCTACATGGTGAGGTACCAGGAATACCTGGTCTGGGACTGAGGGCCATTCTGATATGACTGTGAGATGTGTTCTCACATGATCAAATATGAGTGCATGGCCATTCTAATGTGATAGAGGGATGTGTTCCCACTTGATCATTTGTAAGGGATGAGCCATTCTGTCATGGCTAAAGGATTAGGTTCCTTCCATGTCATATGTGAGTTCTGTCCATTCTGACTTGGTGTCAGATATAAGGGCTACCACCATTCTTGGAATGGAGCTACCTGGTGAGGTACCAGGAAACCTCAGTCTGGGACTGAGAGCCATTCTGATGTGACTGAGGGATGTGTTCCCACATGATCAGATGTAAGTGTAGAGCCTTTCCACAAATGACAGTAGGTGTGTCCTATCATGCTGGTGGATGTGAGTGCTGGCCTTTCCATAGATGATAGTAGGTGTGTCCTATCATGTTGGTGGACGTGAGTGCTGCACCTTTTCACAGATGGTAGTAGGTGTGTCCTACCATGCTGGTGATTGTAATGTTGTGCCTTTCCACATATGGTAGTAGGTGTGTCCTACCATGTTGGTGGATGTGAGTATTGTGCCCTTCCATAGATGATAGTAGTTGTGTCCTATCATGCTGGTGGTTGTAAGTGCTGATCCTTTTCATAGATGATAGTAGTTGTGTCCTATCATGCTGGTGAATGTGAGTGCTGGGCCTGAGTGATGTGATTGTAGGATTGGTTCCTACATGATCAGATGTGAGTGCTGGGCGTGCCTTTCTAATGAGTAGGTCAGATGTAAGTGTTGGACGGGCCATTCTGACTTGGTGTCAGATATAAGCACTAAAGGAAGACCTACATGGAGGCTAGGCCTACAACCAGCATGAAAAAGGGCTGGCTTTGTAGAACTTCCTATGATGAGAAGAATCATGAGATAGCACCCATGATGATCCAGTGATGATGAGCCAGCAATGATGATCCAGATCCAGTGATGATGTCTAGTTATGATCCATATCGAGTGATGATGATCTAGATCAAGTGATGATCTAGATCCAATGATGATGATCCAGATCGAGTGATGATCCAGATCCAGTGATGATGATCCAGATCGAGTGATAATCTAGATCCAGTGATGATGATCCAGATCGAGTGATGATCTAGATCCAGATGAATATGACTTGAAGATGAAGGTGACTGGAAGATGAATATGAATTAAAGATGAAGATGACGAGAACCTGATGATGATCTAGATGATACAGAGAAGAATACTTGTGTTGATAAATTGTGTTGAGAGAATACCTTCCTAGTTAAGAGGGAGTGTTGATGTATTTCTAACTTTGGAATGTATTCATTCGTATTTCTTATCCCGATGTTTATTCTGGGATGTGTCTGTAATGTAATTAAGTCATGTCATACCCCGATGTTTATGCTGGAAATTTTCTCAAATATAAAAGTCATGTCAAGTCATTGTGGGTAACCCTTCTATTGGTCAAGCGTTAAAGTCCCCATAGTTATGGGGCCCTAGGGTTATTAGACTATCCTAGAGAAGTCAACCCTAGGTGAGTCGTTGTAAGTCAGGGCAATAGTCCCCACCATTGTGTTAAGGATAAACCTCATTGTTGGTCGGAGGAGGCAAATTCCCCACAAGTTGTGGGGCACTAGGGTTATTAGACACTCCTAGAGATGTCGGCTCTAGTAAGTAATTGTTAAGTGAGGCCGACATGTTGGAGTGGGTTTCAAGTGAATGAAATAATATAAATAGAGGGTGAGTCTCTCTACACACACACACTCACTCATTGGGGCGCATGAGTGAGAGGAGAAGTTGCTGGGACAAGAGAGAGAGACTGTTGCTGTCAGGAGATCATCTTTATGTTTTAGGGTTTTACTTTTGGTGTTGATTCTATCTCTGAGGAAGTTGCGGGGTTTTCTCCTTTATGGTTTCCCCTAGGAAAATTATTTGTGTCTCTTGTCTCTTGTGTTTATTGCTGTGCATGTTATTCTCTGAGTTATGATAAAAATCTAACAATTACATCCAAGGAAAACCTACAATACTTATTGTTTTGTCGCAAAAGGACCACATTTTATTCATCATTTCACATACTATTTATCACCTTATTCCATTATGTCCTTCCATAAAACCATTAACATTCACCACTTTCATAATAAATATGGGTTTATATTACCATTTTCCAAATCATTTATTTTTGAGTATTTTAAGTGAATTTATGGTTAATTATTGAGAAAAATAACATATTTTCATTATACTTTAAAGTTAGGTGAGTTTGGTGATGTGTACATGTGTATTTGAAAAATTTAGCAAGCTCAAAAGTGGCCACCTAGCCTCATATTCAAATTTCATCTTCTAGATATGAGCTAACTTCAAGGAGAAGATCATGGACATGTGGAGAGAATATCTCATCTAACATTTGGTTGAGGATTTAAAGGGATGAATTGTAGACTGGTTAAGGATTTAAAGGGATGAGCTGTAGATTTGTTGAGGATTTTGGGGGGGGGATGAGTTGTCTATTTGTTGAGAATTTTAAGAGATAGGTTGAGAGAATAGTGGATCTGTAATTATGATCACTTATCTTGAATTCATGTATAAATAGGAGGGATCTCTCCTAATTTTGGTTAGAGATCTCTCTAGTGGTTTGAAGTAGAGAATAGTTCAGAGTTAGTCATAGAATATGATTTCCGATTATTATGTAGTGGAGATGATGCTGAGTGCACATCTCTTGACTCTTTTATGTTGATATAGATTGTAAGTATTTCTTCTTGTGAATTGTTAATGTAGATGTTCAGTTATTTATTTCTTATGCATTTTCAGTATTAATTTTATGTGAGCTCACCAGTTAATGTTGATTTGCTTTATACTAGTTTATGTTTATGCAATTTTATGTTTTCACAGATTAGATTTATATTATGAAATTTCTTGTTGTTCTAGATTAGATTTCTGTTCATGTTATTTCTACTTTTACAAGTTTAATTTAGTTTTAGCTGCAAGTTTAATTCAATTTCAGTCATGTATTTTTAATTTCAGTGATAGATTACGTTCAACAACACCCTACCCCTGCATATATTTTGTTTGTGCCTCACAAGTTTACGCTCTCTCCGGGTTGACAATTAAATCGTTGGAATTCTATTATAAATTGTTTAATATTTTTACCCAACATTTTGGCGTCGTTTCTAGGGAGGTGCTAAAAGGGATCAGAGTTTAGATAGGTAGATAGTTTGTTTTTATTAGATAGAAAGGGGGAGGGGAAATGGTAAGATGCAAGGACGACCTCACTACAGGATTTTCGGGATTCCTGTGGTGTGACAGCCAGACTCATCCACTTTAGTGGGTTTCCCCAAAGCCTTGATTGTTTTCTGCAAAGCATTTACCTTTTCTGAAAATTATTTCCTTTAATTGTTTTCTGCAAAGCATTTACTTTTTCTACAAATGCGAGTTTGTTTTTATGCAAATTTTCTTTTACAGTTTTGTAGTGTAAAAATTTTGATTGCTTTCATATTTGGGGTAGCTTTTGTTTCATACTAACCTGTTTTAATTTTATATGTTCATTTTTGTTTTATGCAAATTTTTGTGCGCTTTTTATTTTATTTTTTGTTACTAACTCATTTCATATTTTTTCTGCATTTGTCATGTACTCGTTTTTTTCACCTCTTTTTTTTCATTTGATTTTATTTTAGTTTTACGATGACCATAAGCTTAGAGAAGCTTACTCAGATCCTAGCAAAAGTTGGGATCTCCTTTTCTGACGAAGAGGAGATCTTGATAGCAGTCAATGATGAAATTACTCCTCATGAAGAATCAACATTTGAAGAATCTTATATATCAGAAGGAGAAGACCTGTTCGAACTGGAGATTGAAGAGGATAAAGTGTTCCGATTGGTAAACAAGGACGATATTGTTCCAAAAGTTCCTGGGCTTGCTTTCAATGAGAAAGCTTGAGGATGGTTGAGTAAACTGTTTGATTGGCTTCCTTGAACATATTTTCATGTTGGTTTGCAAATTGTTTTAGACAACCAGGACATCCGTAATCTTGATCCTGCTTACGCCCAAAGTTTAAAAAATTATCTTCGTCTGATTGACGGTTATGTTGAAGAGGATAAACCTTTCAAATATTCTGATAGCAATAGCAACATGAAGCTCAAATTAAAAATCATGGAAAACAAGAAGAACACCATGTGATGGCTGAAGTACCTTAAACCCCGCGAACTCCGAGGATGGATGAATAAAATTTTTCTGGTGCAGTATATTTTTTTTATTTTTCTTGTCGTTGTATGATCTAAGTGTGAGAGAATCAAATAAGAGATAAAACCAGTTTCTGGACTCTTATCATAATCAAATGTGTTTATTTTTGTCATTCTAATAACAATACAATGTTATTAAATGGTTTATAATTTTTGTTCCTGTACATCTGTGTAGGGAAAAATATAGCTAGTCAACCTCGAGAATATTGCATCAATGATTTATAGAAAAGAGACTATAAAACCCAAAAAAGGTTTAACACAGGTAACTATCTAGAATGTTGCAAACATTCACAAATCCTGTCACACTTTTAAGACCATAGGTAAGAAATCATTATTGGTTAGTCAATAAGTACCTGTAGGTGGCTTTTGACATGAGCAATAGTGAGGCCTTTAACATCCATAAGCTGTAGCACTAGTTTAGGTGTGTTTCTCCTGCATGGTTTCGAGTGGAAAATCATTGAATCATGATACACTTTCGGTTTCAATTTTTGTCTACCATTATACCATCTATAAGGACTTGATGCCCACCCTTCCTACTAACTCCATCATCGTCCATCGTCCAAAAAAATAAAAAGACACCGTAAAAAGTCAAGGATACAAAAGAAGATCAAGGAACTACTCTTTCAAACCAATTTAAGAAAACCACAAACTAAATATTTAGAAAATTCACATGGGCCCCTTTTATTTTGTGTAAAATCAAGGAGAGTTTTTTTGGGTGCCAACAGTTCCGCAGGAAAGAGGTAAGTCCTCACTTTCGTAGGTACAACAAAGATTTGACAGAAGTTATTTTGTGCTTGTTGGCTGTCAAACTATAAGAAAAGAAACAACTCAAAGATTAAATGTTCGAAAGGGCGTAACTATAATTGAATTTTCTTTGTGCCTACTACCACCT